>QOCX01001238.1:6181-29209 GCA_005959815.1 Sarcophaga bullata | reverse complement strand
AAACAATGAATTAAAATTAACAATTAAAATCACATAGAATTTGTTCATTTCAAATTGTTTATACAATTCGTAGTTAATAATTAATTTCTTTCCTCATTTTCGCATTACAGATTATTTTATATTACGCCAACAAATAACAGCAGCAACAACAACAAAATAATTGCATATCAAAAGAATAGCAAATAGAAGAGCAACAAGAGCAACCAATTTCAAATAGGTGAAGTGAGTAAGTGAATAAGCTTTTACTTGTGTTTGTCATTAGTATTGTTGTTCTTCGTAAATTTAAGTGCATATACGGGTGACGACAGATAAACAAATGCATTGCACTTGGCATTTATAATTGAACTTGACTTGTATGCTCAATATAATCATGGCAACACTATTTTACAGGAATCTTTAATTTTTTTTTCGTGTGTTTTGTTTTTGTAAAACAACACGTATGGTAATATGCAAGCAGTTGCTACGTGCTGAACATTCTTAATTGATCATTACAATTCTTTAGTCAGGATTACAACCTAGCTTCTCACATCATTCATTTTGCTTGAGTTAATTTACTATGAATGACGGTACATATTTTCGAATAGCAAATTTAAGAAGCTTTTCATGGTAATTTTATTTGCCTAGTTGCCGGAAGACTGTCGAGAGGAAGTCGCCAAAAGCAATATTTTTTTTTCCCAAGTTTGCACCAGACAATACAGAAGTAGCCTGCGATAGTAGTAGTTACAAGCCGAGAGTTATATACTCGAGCTATCAGAACGACTGTAGAGAAGACTTATGTTGCCTCGATATGGAAAATACTGTCTCCAATGCCACACATTTGTTCTCGAGCCTTCTGTCTAGGCAGAGATGTTAAAGCCAATTATGGGATTGCCTCGAGAGATTGCCCACTTGTAGAAAGACTTAACATGATATGAATAAATGCAGAGCAAACTGTACTTTAAACCTGATGAGAATCCATCTTAGCAATCTCTTAAAGGTTTTAAAGGGACACTGGTCTCGGGGAGCGCCCATCTAAAAGAGGGGAATACTTCACGCAACAACTACTGCAAAAACTGTAACCTATCACTCTCAGGTTCTTGGGGACCTGAGACGAAGATTTTGATTGAGCACCCATAGTTTGTTGACAAAACCTGTCTAGCTAAAGATGATTTGAATAGAATTTATACTTAAACTATCAAGATGGCTAAGAGGTGTCAGCCAGAAGTTATCATTGTACAACGAATAGCGTCATTTCATGTTGACAAGGGCAGCGTATAGGACATATTAAAACATAACCTATAATCTCCCTGTAAACTCTTCATCTAGTACTTGAGCACCCAGAATATTCCTTCTAAAATTCATTAACACTGCACAGATCACCAAAAATGTGTTCTGCAGTGATTCGTTTTCATATTTCCCATCACAGAGAGGCTTGAAGCGATTCCTATTCCAAACAAGAGTTCTTTAAGTCTACAATGCTCGATTGGAAGGCCTCACACTACTTCCAATGCATGAATCAAATCTCTTCACGCTGTAATTATCTGGGATAAGTTTAGATTGATCTGTTTGGCTTAAGAAGGATCTCCTAATTTTCCATTTCTGCCAAGTATACCCTTTCAAAGTTCTCTTTCTACACACACATAACGGCACTTGCGCTATCAGTGGCTTAAAAGCTTCTCGATGAGCTTCGAAAACTTTGTTTAAATTAAAAAAACGTTGTGAGTTTATGGTTTCTCCAGCATAAGAAGAATTAAAGGCATCAGTGTTGTGTTTTCAAGTTAAGACGTTTTTGGTGAAAAATTTTAAGAAAAAAAATTAACAAAAAAGTGTAGAAGAAGAAGAAAAACAGAAAAGAAATCAGTATTTATAACCAAAATAATACGGATGTTGTGGTTTCTTTAGAAACTTAATCAAGAGCAAATAATCAAGAGCGTTTTACATTCAATCCGTACGCCACTTCACATGTACGACAACAGCAACAGAGACGACGATATACTCGATAAACATGACTAATTGTGGATTTTATTTAATTTTTTTTTAATTTTTTATTTAAATTTTTTTTATTTAATTTATACATACGTACGGTACGTACGTACGTGTTATGTTACGTGTCCGCACATTAAAAGACACACACACATATACTTAAGAAATTAATACGAAAATATTTTCAAACTGGTTTCCAGCATCTTTGGAAAAAAATTTTTTTTTTTAAATTAAGAAAAAAAATCCATAAAATTTTGCTTCTTTGCTTGTAAACAACCGTTCAGAAAAAAAAATACAAAAAAAATTCGCTTTTGCGACGTCGCAAACACCGTCTCTTTCTAAAGAGAAAATTGTTTTGTTATCGATAACAAATCGAAATTTCCATTCCATATGCTAAACTTGAAACACGCATTTGCGGTTAAGTAGAGTTGAGCTTTTGTTTCGTATTGTTTTTTTTCGTTTTCTAGATTTCTTTTGAATTTTAAATAGTGGCGGGGCATGAGCTCATTTTACAAGTTATTACAACAAAAACAAATAAAAATCTGACATACAAATTAAGGGATTCTATGAAGAAGACTATACAGCAATTGTTTGAAAACAATTTATCTTAAGGCCTTACAGTGTAAATCCGGCTTAGACTTAACTTTTGTTACTCCCCCACTAAGTTTAATTGAAAGTGGATCGGTTTTTTGTGTCGAAAGAGACAGGTTTAAACAGGTATCCCAGAAAGAATGTTGAAAAATCTTAGAACTCTATACAGAAACACTTTGTTTAATTCTGTTTAAATTAAAAAAAGACACCAAAACTTAGAATGGGTGTCTCAGCATAATCAAGTGAGGTTCTCTTACGCCAATTTATTGGCGCCTTAGCACTACCACGCTCTGTTCAGAGAGAAAGACACAGAAGTATGGCTTCTAGACCAAGTTATCTAGATTATGTCATAAGAATAAGGTTTCTAGAATATTTAACGCCATCACGCATGTCTGGGCAGTAATAGCTTAAGTTATATAAGCCATTTCTGAACAAGTAATCAGCATCATTTTCACTTTACTTTCGAGACGTAATCTTATCCTGGGTCAGGCTTCACCGCTAGGCTCATCTCAATCACTGTGGCCGCGCTTACGCGCCATTATGTTATGGGAAGACACGCGGAGAGAATGCAGCTCCCATTCAATGACTTCTGCCACGACTTCCTCATTTCCGCTGAGGAAGAGCAGTTTGTTGTCCACTTTCTTTTGCGAGGTGCAGATATAGGTTATTTGGCTCCCCATTACTTGTCAGCTTGACGGAGCTATCGTCCATTGATTTCAAGAATAATCGTGCTTTATAATGTGCAGCCCTTGTGCTGAGCAATTTCTTCTTCCCTGTATAAACACCACGAAGTATTTTTTTTTATTATTTATCCTACAATACATTGATTTCTGACTGGCAACGTTCTATTTCGTTCTATTCATACTTTTCAGTTTTGGTCTGGCAACTTCTAGAACCTTATTGTTGATTTGTTATTGTTATTCTTTTCATTTCTATCGTTTACGGTATTCTTAAGTAGTTTTATTTTGTCTTTGTCACTTTTTTAAATTGTTTTGTTGTCGTTTCTTATCCAGTGGCCGACACTACCAGTCTTCACCCAGCCACATCAATATTATGTTTTAAGTTTTCAAAATATTTTTGCTATAACGACCGATACTACGGTCTAGCCTAATGATTATTTAAAATGTTTTTCGCCTTCTATAGTAGGTATAATGCCATATAGGACGATCCCTAGGAAAATACAGATTGTAAGTGGGAAAATTGTTTAAAATTATTTGCCAAGCAATTCCAAATTGTTTACACATGACGTGTCATGTAATTTTTTCATGCCGTTTCGATATCTTAAAATTGGAGATCTCCAGTTGATACCATTTAAACTCCTTGAAACTATGCTGCTTATAAATATGTAATGAACTCGGCTTAAAACAACAACCACAAGTTGTTGTTATTAGGGTTCTTGCCTTTAATTTATTATTGAAGTTTTAACATTTCCAAGTGTGCCATTTTTCCTCTTACACACTGTAATTCTGTAAGTTTTGTTTTTTATTTCTTCTGAAATTTAAATTCTTCTTTTAGCATTTAAAATCGAGAAAATTAAAAAGTTTTTTTCTTTTTTTTTTAACAATAAATTGTTTAAAATTCAAAACTCATTAAGAAAATAAAAAAAATTATACACAAATAAATAAAATAAAAAAGAAAAAAAATTAAATTTGAATTAGAAACGTTTTTAAACTAGTTTTTGAAAATGTAAACGAAAGAAGAAAAAAAATCGCCACAGCAACACTTTTTTTTGATTTTGTATTACTACTCGCATTAGAATTCTTATGAAAAGAGTACAAAAACAAAAACAAAAAAATAAACAAAACCGAACGGAATAGAACAGAACAGAACACAGGCGAGCTTAAACGTTTTTTTTTTTTTGTTTGTTTTTTTGTTGTTTTATTTTCACATTTTAATGGTTGTTTAGCCATAAAAACAACACACAGAGAAGAAAAAAAGAAATAACAACAAACATTAATAAATAATACAACCAATAATAGCAACAACAACAACAAGAACAACAATAGCAACAGCAAATTCATTACTTGGCATATTTAAATGTGTGGCTGCGACACTAAAACAACAACAAGAACAATGATAATAAACTGAAATGTGAAATGTGATTTTTCAGCAAAACTTGAGATTGAAACAGACAGAAAACAAGTTTTTTTTTTTTTTGTTTAATTTTCATCTTTTTTTTTGTAGAAAAAAAAAATTAAAATTAAATTTAGAAGAAAAAAAACCCAAATCCAGAATATATTTGTTTTTTTTCTATACATTTTTTGTGGGTTTCAACAACAACAACGACAACAGCAATAAAATAAATAAAAATCAAACACCCATGATTATAACTCATTTATTTTTATCACTTGAATAGAAGAAGAAAAAAAATAAATAAACACACCACACCACACCACACTACACTTACTCTACACAACAACAATTTCAATTTAACGAAAATGGCTCCCCCTCAAAGATGTTTGTTTTTAGCAAGCAAGAAATAAAAGAAAAAACAACAAAAATTAGAGAGAAAAAAGTTGCTCATTTTATTTTCAATAATATTTGCATATGATTTACTAGCAAACCACAACACAGCAACAACTACAAAAAACAAAACTTAACTTAAAACATACATACATACACACATATATAGGCAGTGAAAGAGAGGTATACAAACAGTTAATTTAACACAGAATTATTACTTGATTAGTCAGCAAGGCTCATCATCATCATTTCAACTCAACTCAACTCATCTCTAAACAAAGTAAACATTTCATATTAACAATGATCGCTTGTCATCATCATTATCACAATGCAATAATCATTTTGTTGCTTTAGTGATAATAATTATGATAATAATTATTTAAACACCACCACCACCACCACCACTACGGAACACTCTAAATCACACCACACCGCTATACACCTTACACTCATGCTCAGCATCGTTGCCTTTAACAAAAAAAAAAAAAAAAAAAAAAAAAAAAAACGGTACAAGACCAAAGGAGTATATGTGTGCGTGTGGGTGACGAATATAGAATAATAATAACTTTTTAATAAAACGAACCATACCGAATATACTTATTAAAGTGTAACAAACACCACCAGTACACAATCAGAAAGCAATAAGAAATCATAGCAACAAAACATATACAACCAACCAACTAACCCCTTCAGTCAGCAATAACATAAAAAACCGAATACCCCAAAGTGGGGGAAAATGTGAATGATGATTAAGGAAACAGTAACAAAACATAGTTTGGTATTCACCACACTTGTTTGAGTGTTTCTAAAGAGAATTAAAAATAAAATCTAAACATTGCACCACATTTGTTGATGCCGAGACAGAGGTAATATTTAAATAAAGAACAAGCACAATAAACAATAATAAAACAACACAGAAAACAACAATTATTCAATTACAACAACCAAACTACATAGGAACACAAAGAATCAGAAAACTGCAAACTACAATAACAAATCAACAGTAAGATTCTAGAAGTTGCCATGAATTAAAAATAAATGAAGTAAATAGAGCGGAGGAAAGGAACACTGCCAGTGAGTTGTGGTAAAAATTGCGATATAGAAATAACAAAAACTTTTAAAATTAAAGAGGGAGTGGGGAACAGTTCTTAAAAAGATTAAGAGAATCGCTAGCGAAAAAATACTTTCAAGAATTCTCCATACTTTCGGTTGTTTTTATAATTTAAGCGTGGTTTCTGCAAACGAGGCATTGATGTCTCGAAACTGAATATTATTTCCTTCTAAGCTTGCTTAAGTTTTAAGTGATCGTTACAACCTTTGAGTCAAACTTACATCCTATTTTCTCCCGATACCAATATTGTGTGCTTTAATTTAATACATGAGTAGCGACAGATTTTTAAGCAACTTTCCATGACAATTTAATTTACTCTCAGAGTTTTTACAAGAAGACTGAGATAGGAAGTCGCCAAAAGCAATATTTTTTATTTTTACTTTTGTTCGAGATATCTAAACCGAGGGTTGAACCACGGGCTCTTGTCTTATTCATATGGACACATTGCCTACTAGACTATGGCGACTTCACAGTATATAAAGAGTTAAAATATAGTATTGAATGAGAACCAAAAACGGCGTTGCATTAACTTTTCATAATTCTCCATACTATCGGGTGTTATTTCCTTCCAATGCTTTCAAACTATCCCCCCAAATATGCTCGGTTTTCTTAATATCTGCTGATTTAGCAGGTACATTAAGTTGTCGGGGTGCGTAATATGACCTTCTCAAGAAAGTTTCTTTCCCCGTTTCCGAAACACTTTTTCTTACGGTTTAATTATGAATGGCAATCGATTTTGAGATGATGCATTTATGTTGCTGAAAAGTTAATAAATGGGATTTTGAAAATCTTGGACAACTGTCAACTGAACTGAAGTTTGGTCTTGGCCTTCACATATAAGATAAGTTCCTTAGGCACCTGTCACTAACCTCCAAAATATATTAGAATTTAGATTATTAAATGACTTCGTTAATTATATTAACAATAATGGCTGCCACTAGTTCATGGGCCTAGTATTTTGTTGCCTAGTTCTCCCTTGAAGTTCTGTTGCGAACTTTATCGAATGTGAGGCATGCTGAAGATTTATTTGAATTGTTTCTGTGTCCATAATATCCACAGCTAATGTTGGAATCTTATATAGATGCCGTGAATAAATCATTATAAAAGTCTGCAAGAACGACCCATAATCTGGATGGCCAATAAAGTAAGTTATCATAATACAATAAAGTATTTCAAATCAGTTCCTTCATAAGTTTATACACAATAAAGTTAAGATTTATAGACCTTTCTCAGACACAATTCCAAATAAATTAATTCAACATTCAGTTTGACAAGCAAAAAAAATGTGCCTTTTATTTCAAGAACCCTAACCTAAAATTACTTACAAAGAACTGCTAACATAACATAATTTTCATACTCCCTCCCACACAAGAAACAGGCATTTTAGGTCAGAGTGTTTTTGAGAGAGCGAGACTTTGTAGTTGCATTGTGTTCTTTACAATTCTCTTTGCTTTTTTTTTGTTGTTGTTTCATTTTGAGTTGTTTTATGAGAGCATTTCTCAAAGAAAAACCTTGACCCGTTATTTTTTTTGTAGTGCATTGCATTGTGAACGTGTAACAGTTACAGTTACAATGACTGGTTAAAAGTACACTTTACAACACTTTTTAAAAATAAAGAAAGAAAAAAATTATTCAAAAATGAGGCGAAACTAAAATTTCCATTCCAAGGTTTTTCCAAACACACACCATAAATCAATCATGAAGTAAAAGTGTTGCTTAAAAAAAAAAGGTTTTTTTTTTGTTCTCTTTTGCCCGTGTTTGTACAAAAACAAAACAAAATAGAAAAAAAACTGTTGCTGACTATATGTATACACCCACACACCTTGTGGTAGTAGTAAAATAAAAATTTATTATAGAAAATACTGTAAAAAAACAAACAAACAAATACACAAACACAACAGCAACAACAAAAAAACTTAAAAATAAAAACTTGAATTTATTTTCATCAGGCAGCCAGTAGCAACGGCAACAGAGTCAGGCTGGCAAACAATTCAAATCACATCACATCACATCGTTTTGTAAAAGGTAAACTCTCTTTCTCTCTCTCTCTCTGTCACTGGCTCTATTTCACTGCTAAACAGCTCTACAATATGTTTTCTGTATGCAAACACTGTCACACAAAAATCGCACTTGTACCAAACAAAACAACCAAACAACCAACAACAATTACAAACAGCAAATATTAAAATAAAAGCAAAAACAATACAAAAACAAAAATACTACTTTTGCAAATACAGTACGTACGTAGCTCTGTTTGGTACATATGCATGCATAAGTGTTAAGCAAACATTTATGGGGTTTTGTATTTTTTTATTATTGTTGTTGTTGTTGTTGTTGTTTTAATAATATTATATAAATAATATTATATTATAATTGTTGTTGTTGTTGTTGTTGTTGTTGCAATTTAAAACACACAAAACACATCTATTCATACTACTTCTCATATACCCGTCTCGTTAATGTTTAACAATCGTTTTCATTGGAAAGCAAGACAAAAAAAAAGCCGAGAGAAGAAAACAAAAAAAAAAACGATTTGAAAATTACGTCGTAATTTCATAAAATTTATGAGAAGTTGTAAAAAAAATTTTTAACGACAACAACAACAACGACTAACAAGTAATAATATTAACAGCAATAGCCAGAACAGTATAATGATAGAGGAGAGAATAAAGATTTCCTATAAGCATTTATATTTACAACAGCAACAACAACAACATAAGAAAATGAATATTGTTTTTAGAAAACATTTGAAACAACCGCACACTGAACAAGCGAAAGAGAGAAAGACAGAGAGTGAGAAACTGTGAGGGTGTAAGTTAAGTTAAAGAAAACATCAAGTTTTGAAAGCAACAGTTCGTGCAGAAATTTTAGGGGGGCTTTTTTGTAAAAAAAAATAATTTTAAGCCACGTGATCCAATGCGCGTTTTGGTACAGTTTGTTTACATCAGTGTTTGAGACTTTAGCTTTGAATTACGTATCCTTAAAGTTAGTTTTTTATTTTTAAGATGCGAGAGCCTTAGAAACAATAATAACTTAATTGTTTATTACTACCCTTTAGTCAGGATTACAACCCAGTTTCTCTTACCACCTATGCTGTGTGTGTGTTCATTTTATCTATGAGTAAAGAGTCTTACTGTTTAAAGTCGTCTCCGAACGGCAGATTTTGAGAAACTTTTCATCAGAATTTGTTTTACTGTCAAGTTTTGTTGTCATAAGATTGCCGACAGTGGAAGTTGGCCAAAAGAAATATTTCTTTCTCATATTTTGTTTTGTATGAGGTGTCTAGCTGGGACTACTAGACTACGTTCACTTTAAACGTGACTTGAATAAAATCCACAGCTTCAGAAAACTATCAGGATGGTTGAAAAGCTCAGACAGAAATTATAATCGATGCAATAGAAGCTTATAGGACCCAAGGTCGACCCAATCTGTAGTACATAACATTACAGTCCTTCAGTCACGATGACGACTTAGCTTCTAACATCACTTATGTTGTGTGTATTAATTTTATTTATGAGTCGCGGAACCCACAGTTTAAAGTCGACTTTCAACGGCAGATTTTTGAGAAACTTTTTCATGGCAATTTTATTTACGCTCAGAATTTTTGCCAGAAATCTGCTGAAAGAAAGTCGCCGAAGAAATATTTTTCATATTTCGTTTAGTTAGAGCTGGGATTTTGAGCTGGGATTTGAACCGTGGCCTCACGTTTAGTAAGCCAACACACTACCTACTAGACTTTAGTGACTTTTGTCGTACACTACTTAAACCTCTTGATCAAATAAATCCCTTAACGAAAAAAGGACGTCCTTTTCTTACCTTAAATACTTAAGAACGTGTTCATACTGAAAGAACAATATCCTGTACGACAATGTCTTTGAAGAATGTCAATTTCTCTTTGAAAAAAATGGAGGTAGCTATTGGTCAGCTGTTGCTTGTAATCTTAGGACAAAGACCAAGCCTTTACTCGTTAATTTTGGAAAGTGTAGGACTCATTACTGCAAATTGGTTTACAATTCCAATACCACATTAGCTAAACACTGATACATATCCTTAGAAGAGAATGTGTTCGCCCTTTTTCTCTTGACTCCTGCACAACATTTCACTCAATTGAATTAAATTTTCTTCCTTTTTTTGTTCATAAATTCTAAATTATATACAATAAATACTCTGCATATTTAAATATTGAATTTATTTACAACAAATAAAGATCCACAACACCACCAACAACAACAATATCAGCTCATTTGTAAATGACGCTTTCCCTTCTATTTTTCTTTCCTTTTTTGTGTCTCCCTTTGTTTTTGGACAACGAAAAAAAAATCCTTTTTACGTCAAATATTTGAAATCGTGCTGAGCCATATCCTGATTATAATAAAAAAAAAACCTCCCAAACAACAACAACAACAACAATAACGAAAAAAGAACAAACAAACAAAAAATAAGTTGCCATTTAAGGGTTGATTACCTTTTGAAAAACAGAGTCCTTGACAATCCAACTACTTTTCTATATACAAACGTGAGTTTAACTGTCTGTAACACTTATGCACACACACACAAGCACATACATATACTCAATCAGTGAAACATGCGTGAACGTTATCGATACAAAAAGAAGTGAAAATATTTGTGATCGGTCATGGTGATTTATATGACAGCCTATACTCTTTGGATGGGCTATTAAGGAACGAGAAATGTCCAGCAAATATCTTATAGCGGTTGGTTTTCTTTTTGTTATTCGGTGTATAAATAATGTTTCGTGACATGTGACAATGCCAAAAATGCTCATCTTACATTTAGTAGATAGATTAATAAACGAATAATGCTAAGCTTAGGTTAGTTTAAGTTAAATGGTGGTTAAGTTCCATCTTAGATCAGAGGTTAGGTCGTCCATTGTGTTATCACAAATCAATATCCAATACGGGAATCAAATATTCCTTCGCTATAGGAAATCAAAATAAATTTTGTAGGAGAGCTCAGTTAAAGATGACAGAAACTCGAGAATGTTCACATTTTCCTCCTACTTCCGTTACCCGCAGTTAACGCAGAAGTCATTCGAGAGAATGCCTAGTCTAACGGAATGCTTTCCAGTAGGACAGTGGTTTATCCAAGAACCGCAATAGTATGATGGATGATCATAAGATTAAAGCCCTATCCAGTCCAGTCCATCCGAGCCTACCAATATTGCACGTGCTCTCGTATTGAGAACGAAGTCAAAACCCTTTATGAGAGTCAAAACCCTTTATTTTTTGTATTCCACGTCTTTTCCGGCATTTCAAAACTATCGACATTTACCTCAAGGGCTTCAGGAGTCCCTAATTGGAATCCTATAATCAAAACTTCTGTGATGTACTTCCATTAGACGATGCCAGCATGCAACTCGGCCCATGCAATACCATGAACTAATGGGCAGGGAAATTAAGGAGCATTTAATTGGCCGAAGTCTTTCGTGTGGGCATGACAGACGGGCCTTATATAGCATTTTAAAGGTTCGAGCTCTTGGAGAGAGACGGCTGAAATATTGGAAAGTGTACGCCGAAAATGGAATTCATCATTCGCTCGTAGTCATTGGGTGACCTAAGTAAAAACCTTAAAATTGGCGGGCATTTATCTCCGATTATAAACTCAAACGTTAAAAAAAAAACAGCCCTTTATAGTGCCGTACAAACCACCTCACCTATCCTGCATAATAACGCGTAGGGTAATACCCAAGAAACAGAGTAGAAAGAAATCAAAGGTAGAGAAAAAACACAAAAAACGTTGTCTGCTTAGGCTGTTGATAGTAGCAGAATCTGGCCGTATGAATGTGAGTGTCGTCCAACACAGGTGCGTAACTAAGTGTGAATATCCTTGAAAATAAATAAGAAGTCCGAAACACGCACAAAATATTACAAAAAAAAAACGAAGAGAAACACATACTTAAGCATTTTGTTTTATGCTCCTCTGATGGCGGGTAGTTTCTTACTTTTTCTCTTTGTGTGTGTTTGATTGTATTTCTCCAGACATAATTTCCTGTGGTGTGGAGACGATTGTATCCCTGTTTGTTGTTAATGTAACTCTTCTCTACCTACTTTACTAGTTACGAACTGTCTACCTAGTGACTGTTGCCACTCTTTTGTTACTTGTTAGTGATTGAACTAGTGTTGGTAATGCAGAGAAATTTTAAAATTCCTTTTGCAGTCACAAAGCATTTTTCACATCTTTTTATTACTTTTTTCGCTTAATTTCGAGTTCCTTTAACCAAAGTTTTTGTAGTTAAGCAAGTACTAGAATAATAGGGTTGCCAACTTATTCTATCTCAGGGCGGCAGGGAGCAAGAGAAGATCTGTATTGTTTTTAAGGGGTTTAAAGCGTATGACATTTTGTTCGTCTATTCCCCAATATGAAGCCAAATTGCTCGGCAAACGCTTTAAGCACTACACGAAATTGTCTCAGACTCATACTGTGATCTTTTGCATTTAAAAGCGGCTACTTTGACCAATCGGAGAAAAATTGTTGTAACTCGTCGCAATGGGAAAACATCCTAGTGTTTCTGCGTCGGTTGGATACCCGATCTAAATCATCAGAAATTATTTCTCAAACAATGTTATGCGTTAAGAATCCGTGAACAGTGAAGAGTAGCACGTGATTATGGTGGCAGTACTTTGAGGTTATATTTTAGGGTCACTATTGTGTGGAACAGACAATGAAGCATGAAGGTGATAAAACTCTCAATTTCGCAGATCATTGAACAGAAGCTGCTCTTGATTGTTGGAAGCTGAAGAAGATTTAAGTTGGTGTCAGTCATATGCAGTCTTTAAAGACCGTTTTAAGAATCATAGATTAATCCCCTGAGACCCTGCTGAAGTACATTTAGATGTGCTTCTCGGATAAATAACTTATACGCCTCAGGCGTATTAAAAAAACTGCACTTTAATGTCATCTCCGAACGACAGAGTTTGAAGCAGTCCTTCATGGCAATGTCAATTATTTTCAGAGTTGTTTTTTGCTAGAAGACTGCTGAGGCAGGATGTCTGTTTGTTCGAGAGTTTTCTGAGCCGGGTTTTGTGGCACGGATTCACGCATAGTAAGCCAACACAACACCCACTAGACTATGGTAACATCAAAGCCACTTCGCAAATCACAAAACATCAAATTTTATGACACCCTGTTTGGAGACTTACGCCAACCACCTGGTCTCTGGGTTGTGTTTCGTGTGTAGCACACACACTCACAGGATATGATTGTGCGGTGGCAACAGCATCAACAGTGGTCTGGTGGTGGTGGTGGTAGTTGCAAAAGCATAGCTTAGCAACTGTGTGTGTGAAACCCTCTAGGGTTGATATGTGATGGATGTTTGGATTTAATACAGTTAGACCAGCCATCCAAAAGTTCTGCCATCCTTCCAACCATCCCTCCCTCTTTTTTGACCGGACTTACTTACATTTGAATTCATTCATTCATTCGTTTCATTTCATTCAATTCAACATCCATTCAACGGCAATAATAATTAAAGAAAACAAATTACTCGGGGTACGACAAGCGAAACTTGATTTTGAATTCAATTTAATGGGAAATATGGCGCGTGTTCAGCCCTGTCTATTAATTTTATGCCAAATTTTTTGTGTTTTTTTTTCGTTTTGTCCTTTTTTCTTTTTTTTTTTGGTTTTTAATTCCATTTAGGGGTTGTAATTATATTTGCCAACCCTTATCCCGCATTTAAGGCACGATCAAAATCTTTTTTCTGTTTTTTCTGTGTTTTTTTTAAGAAGTTTCCATGACTTCATAAATTTATGTTGGCATCATAAAACACATCTCTGAACACGCTTAAGCAACAGAAAGGATGTTATCGATGTTGGCAATGTTGCTGTTGTTGTTGCGTCTTAAAAAATCTCCGTGCATGCGTGTGCGTCTTGCCTAAATCTTTGGTTTTGTGTGTGTGGGAGTAATTGAAATTATCCTGCTTGACTGTAGTGTATCCTTGTTCCTTAGGAAAATTCTCTTCTTAATTTGCCAGACATTTTATTGAAAGTGGTTTGTAGGAATAAATAGGTGAAGCAGGGCAGAGTAGAGTAGAAAAATTATTGCTAAAAATTATGCAAGAAATGGAAAACGTGAAAATAACGTTTAAAATTTTATTGTTTTCCTTAACTAAACGTATTTAATTGTCTGAAGGAATATTTCTTTCTCATGTTTCGTTTTGTTTGAGATGTCCTGAGCTGGGCTTTAAACCAGCGACCCGCGCGTAATTACTCGACGAATTCGCCGTCGTCTAGTAGGTAGTGTCTTGGCTTATTAGACGTGAGACTATGGTACAAACCCCAGTTCAGACATCTCTAACAAAACGAAACTTGAAGAAATATTTCTTCGGCTACTTCCTCTCATCAGATTTCTGGCAAAAGCTCTGAGAGTAGATGAAAATGCCATGGAAAGTTTCTCAAAAATCTGTCGTATGTATGCAGCCCTTATAGCTCAAGCATTTTCTTTATGTCATCCGACCTGCACCATTGTTTTAAGCGATTAAGATCCTGCTCTTGGTAGCTCATTGGCGTCGTGGTTATTCTCAGTGCATGTACATCATCTGTATGTCCACATACCCAGGCATTCAAAATGGAGAATCCCTCTTTCATAGATGACCTGTACCTATACGCATCCGAATTTTTTTGGCATGTACTCAGTAATTTCTCAAACAGTTCAGATATCCGTAAACTGTAGACTCTGCGACTTGCACATTGCATTCGTCACCTGTCACCTTTTATTCTTTTTTATTTCACTGATTTGGAATCCAACACCGACATGGCCGTTGTGCAGCGTATTAACATCCAAAAACCAGCGCTGGCTCCAATATATTGTTCGAACGGAGGAGGATACTCCGGCTAAACGGGGATTTGCTGAAAGCGTCGAAGAAGACGCACTTGTCTGCGTTGAAAGGACCAAATCGAGAAAGCCCTGCCATCGATTAGCGTAAACAACTGGCGTAGACGTGCAAGAAGCAAAGAGCGCCTGGAAGGCGGATTATTCCTTACTTACGAATCTAATATCGTGATTGAAAAAATTATTACCAAATGAGAGAGGAGATGGATTTTTGGCCTGCCAGTGCAGTGGTGTATCCACATGCGGCTTTAAAATGATGACTTACACCATCAGTTGAAGAAATCTTTGAATTCCTTAAACGAAATATACTCGATGGATTAAACGAATGATGAGTTTGAGTACAACCTAACGGGTAATGGTGGTTACAATTATTGCTTTGGACACCTTATCTTAACAAGAGTTTCTCAATATTCAAATGAAGATACAATTGCAGCACATGTCTCCATGCTCCGGCTAAACGGGAATTAATGCATGAGATTCGCGGACATAAAATATAAATTCAAACACTAAGAACCAGAGTGTGGGAAATCATACAAAAGTTATGTTGTCCCAGATTAAAACGAAGAACACTGTGTAAATTGCAGGTTGATTCCGCAAGGCTAGTATGGCACCATAGAACGTGTGATCAACCATGAGGCTGATTACACCAAGACGTAATACCTTATGGCAGTTGGGCGAAGTATACATTTAGAATTCTTGTCATTTTTCATTTTGCCGCTATTCGTCGTGAAGTCCCATTAATCCTTTGATTTTAATTCTTTTGTGAACTCCTCAAAACATAGGGGAATCAAGTTCAAATGTATTTTTACTCCAGTTAGTCTCTGGATTATCACAATGGGCCTTGCATATGGTCTAAGTGTGTCCGCTCGTAACGCCATTGAGTGGGCAGCCATGTCTATGTGGTCTCTAGTCTCGGGGTTTGATTATAATTCCAGGACTTGCAATAGATTTCACAATTGAACAAAATGGTGACCTCAGTACTGCTGATGTTATTATTTTTATTGTCATAAAGAGGAGCCTTTTTACTATGAGTTTTCTCATGGCCTTGAAATATATTACTCTGAGGCCATTCTGCTGGATATAGCGTGTGCTTCTGTAGAGTTCGGCTTATTTCACCACATGGTGTGCAACGTTTCCTACTTCACCACGTGTGTTGTTCATATTTTAAATTCAGGATAAATACAGCAGGACATGCTCATGATACTGTCATGTTTCATGCCCCCATACGGGCACAAACTACAGAAAAACAATAACAAAAAACTTTTTCTTAACAACGTGTGTGCGCTCCCGAGATGCGGTTGGGTATTAGTCAATAAAAAATCGAAAATAATCAATGAGAATTGGATGGAATAGAATGTTTCTGCACATAAGTTACTATTAGTGCCTATTTCCTACGTGTCAAGAAGAGTAAACAGTATGTGCCTCTTTCTCCAAAATTAAGCAATTTCCAGCTTTCTGTGAAGACATCCATTATACTTAGCGCTCTATACAGAAGTACAAACCGAACAACCATGACAAGGAGCCACAGACGTTGTCTACAGTTTACACTAAAGCCTATTGCTTTGATTATTTGCAGGTTCAAATAGTTCTGTAAGCCTTAGAGAAAACGCTTTGCTGTAATGTAATTTCCAGATAACCATGTGCAATATACATTCAGGATTCCTGTCATTTTGCATTTTGGCCTCTTCGTCGTTGTGTACCACGAATCCTTTGATTTCAATTCTTCTGTGAACTCCGCAAAACATAGGGGAATCAAGTTCAAATTTATTTTTACTCCAGTTAGGGACAACGCCACTTCTACCTATTTCTAGTCTCTGGGTTTGATTATAATTCCAGGACTTGCAATAGATTTCACAATTGAACAAAATGGGTGACCTTAATCCTACTGCTGATGTTATTATTATTTGTCATAAAAAAGGTGCCTTTTTACTATGAGTGGTCTTGAAATATGTCACTATGAGTCCATTCTGCTGGATATATCGTGCTTCTGTATAGTTCGCTTATTTCACCACTGGGTGTGCAACAATTTTACTTCACCACGTGTGTTGTTCATATTTTAAATTCAGGATAAATACAGCAGGACTCATGCTTCATGATCCTGTCATGTTTCATCCCCCATACGGGCACAGACTACAGAAAAACAATAACAAAAAAACTTTTTCTTAAACTGTCTGAAGAATGTTGAAAGGAAATGACTCCACAGTTTTGACAAGCATATGTTCGGAATTTATTTTTTTTTTTAAATATTTTCCTTCTTGCCTTTTCGTAATCCAAGTGTATCCCACATTTTGTAAAATGCTTATAATAAAGGAAACAACAACAACAACAACGAGGAGAAGGGAAAAGAAAAAAATTCAAAAGTTTTTCTTAAAATTTCCTGCCATTGTCCTAAACAACGAACAAACGAAACAAACGGACTAAAGCAACCAACAGCTGTCGATATTTCCAAACAGAACCTACAAACAAACAAACGAACAAATAAGAAGAAGAATAAAAAGGGAGAAAAAGTATTAAAAGAACCTTCTCGCTCTCTTTCTTTCTCTCACTCTTTGTGTGTGTTGTACAGCAAAACCTTGCTCCCTTTTTTTGTTTTTGTCATTATTTTCAATGTACTTCGTTGACATTCTTTTTCTTCCTCTGCTTTTAAGTGTGCGCGTGTGTGTGCATGTAGCTAATGTTGTTGATTTTCTTTTGTGTTTTCGGTTTTTTTTTGTTTTATTTTCCCAATTTACCAACAACATAGAGAAGAAGGGTTTCTTTTTTTAGTTCGTTTTTTTTTTCATTTAAAACAACCACAGCAGCAACAACAACATCAAGAACAATGAAACATAAAACACAAGATCGATAAAAATATACAAAAAGAAACACACACTCTCACACTCATACAGGAAGAGAACCCACACTAGACGGAACAAGAATAAAAAAAAAAACGAAAATAAAAATAAAACTCATGGAAAAACACACTCTCTACGCAGCCACATACACATACACACACACATACACATACACATACAAGTAAATATCATATAATAACTGAAACCAAACAATAACAACAAATACAAAAGCAATAAAGTAAGTATTGGTACTTATCAAAGCATAGAACAACAACAACAATAACGAAATATTTCTAAAACAACAAGAGTGCATATCAGAGGATTATGAGCAAACTGCACAGTGATTTGAAGGTTTGTTTCGTTTCAATTATTTGCTCATAGGCAAATATAATTAGAGGTTAGAGAACCTGATAATAATAATAAAACGCTTTATAGGTTAGATTAGGTTATAAAGGCAGACTTCATTGTGGGAGCCTACATATTAAGCTGGTTGCCCAAGAAAGAGCAAGAAAAAATTCAAAATAAAATAAAAGAGAGGGAAGGCGAAGAAGATAAATTAACAAAGAAAAAAATTAAATTAAAATTAAGAGTCAAAGAAAAAGATAGAAAAGTAAAAAGAAAATGACGGAGAAACATAGTCATCTCACCAGCTAACTAATGCCAGAGCCCAACTCTTCTAAACCTTGCAGAAGCACTGGCATAGCCAGTTTTGAACTGCTGAACATTATCACAAACGGTGCAGAAAGAAAGAGATCCTAATAAATTTCAATTCAATCTGTTTTAGGACGTTAAGGCGTGGGTCACAATAATCTGTCGATTTAGTATTCTGTCCTATACGGCCTAAATATGCGCCCGCCAGTTTCAAACTGCTGCACATTATCGCAAACATTACAGAAATAAATAGATCAAAATGTATTCCCTATTAAGATTCAATTCCCATTCAATTCTAGCACATTCAAGCCTGGGCCATAATAATCTATATATGCCGTCCTATACCCGCCTAGAATCTGTCGATAAATTTATCCCAAGGGAGGACATCAACCTATCCTGGGTTAATGCGGAATCTTGCTCTACTGTGTTATGGGAAGACGCACACAGAAAGACTGCGTCTCCCATCTAACGATTTCTGCCCTGGATGTAGATCTGCTGAAGAATAGGTGACTGTTATCCACTTTCTTTGTCAATTTCCCTTTCTTGCTAGGTGCAGAGAAAAGTTATTTTGGATCTCCATTCGTTGTTAGCTTAACGGAGTTATCGTCCATTAATGTCAGGGATATAGCTTCGTTTATTAAACTCTCAGGTTGGCTTTCCAGCGTAGGATAGTCGTTCCTTTAATATTCAGCCCTTGCGCTGACCAATTTCTAACTTAGTTTGTTGGAATTCATTCAGTACAGCGACTGAACTTACCTTTGGCGTTACAACCGGCCGATATGCGTGCGCGGTAATCAAAGTTGCAACTTCGATGGAATTAGCGCTCCATTATATGCACATAGTTCGAAGCTCCCTTTGCTGCTCATTTTCAATGTCTTTACTCTATACATCACAATACCGCCTAACACAGCTTCTACATAATCCGCTCCCAGATCACTTCCGCTGCCATGGTGAGCGCAAACATCTCAAAGAAAAAAGCTGTCACAAATTATTACAACAGTTTTAAACGTATTTCTGACATTCTGCGATCATCGGCTAAAATTGTATTTCTAATATTACTCCATAACCTTTGCTATTAACGGGTGATTTTTTAAGCGTTTGGGTTTTGAAAATTGAAAAAATTGGCAGTCTTTTCAATGTTTCAACTAATTGCAGTTGCACCACGCCTCACTACAAAAAAAATAGCCTTTTGCCTTGAACGCCAATAAACGGTTTTAACGAGAGATTAATTAATTACTAAACTAGCCTTTCACTAAGTTCATGGCATGTAGCACCCTTTCTTGTGGAGACCACACGTCAACCAAGAAAGTCGTTGCGGTCCAGTAGTTAAGGCAAATCTTATTAATGAGATTCTGTGGTTCAATCTTGAATAAAACGAAATATGAACAAAGAAATATTTCTTTTGGGAATTGCTCTCAGTAAACCAGCAGTTTCTTTCATTGAAATTCTTAACGAATGGGTGCCCTTTGTCTAACCCTCTTTCGTTGTATGAGTGACAAATATAATCTCTACCAACCACTGTTCTTCTTAGAAACTGAACATGTTGTATTGCAAATGACATGTGAGTGAATGGCAAGAGTTACCCCAAAATAGGAGAAAGAAAAAAATTTAAGGAAAAATATCACTTCAAAAAAAAGAAAAAAAAATAAGGGAGAATGACAAAAAAATGTATGACACTGATGTGTAGAGAAAATAATTACAAACATAACCTTAGGAATAAAACGTTGCAATATAAAACGATAGTAATTCGATAGGAAAAACGATAGCTGTTACAAGCAATGTTGAGTTGTTTACCAATGGCATTACATACATACACACAAATACACAGTTGTAACTAATCCATCGTCCATCAGTCATTCAGTTACATTTCTTACGAAGCAATTCAAACACAAGCACTTCCTTTGTTCTAAATATTCACAATAACAGCAACAACAACTACAATAACAACAATAACTATCGTTATTATTTCTTTTTAACATTAGTTATACTACAAACAAATTTATGCTCTCTCTCCCTTGCTTACTGCATACACACTTACACTTCCACGTACACAAAAAAGGGGGAGATCATCATCATCGTCATTGCATTAAGAAGGTGAGTTCTTACACACACACACACACACACTAGCTAACAAACCCATCAAACAAAACATCACTTTAGTTGAAAAAACGAAGGGTGAGTGGCTGTCGTACACAAGCGAACTTCACAAAACAACAACACATTTTCGTGTTAAGCGAAAGGGGACAACAACTCAGTCATACCTCAAATGTGAATTTATATTGTATTTGCATGTGTACAAGAGACATAATCATAAAGAGTATTAACAGAAGAGAGAAAAACAATCGAGATTGATTGTGAGATTGCATTTATAAGGGCGCATGACCAATAACAGCTCTATGGTGGTAGCTTTTTATATTTTCTTTTTTTAATGCTCCCTTGCTCTAGAACTTTTATCCAAAGTCTGTTCGCGATTATAGCGAACACACACACATAGAGTTTTACGAAAGCGGGTCGTTGTAATTCAAAAATATCATGCGACGTCAACATCAATGAACAATAAAGGGAGACAGAACAAGCGAGAGAGAATAACTAACAAAATGCAAAATGTTACCCCAAAAATGTGTTACAAATAAAACACCGATAAATAACGGTGAACATTATTTTAAACAGTGTTGTTACGCTTTGTTGTTAAATAAAACGCTGATATTATTGGCTTAGAAAAATATTGTTTGCTTGATCCTTACGAAAAAAAAAGATTGAAAAATTTGTAAAGTTTACTGAGACGAATTTCCTCCTCCGGTTGCCGTAAACCAAGTCTATGTTCTGTTATCAGTTTGTTAACATTTTTCATTTTCTAAAGACCCACAATGGATCAATATATCTCCGGATGGGGTGGAGTGCTTCATAAACCTATAAATATGGAGACGATCGCTTTTACTTTTACCAGCCAAACACTAAAGAATTTAAGGAATTCGTAGAAAAAATAAAAGAAACAGAAATTACTCAAGGGTTTGCTGCCTGGTCGGTAGATATTATTCCTTATTATTCAGAGTTCCGTGAGAATACAGACCACATAAGAAATCTTCAGAAAAAAAACTGTTTCGACCAATCCAACCCAGTGGTCGAATAGCTCGGCTCTTTTCGTCAGAAAGTGTTAATAACCTAAGATTTTTATTTCTTTATTTACTTCCTTAATTGATAATTATAAACCTTTAGAACCTAGAGTGGCGGTTCTAAGAGTGGCGGGACATACAATTTAACATCAGCCTCGATCGACAGATTTGAGAAAATTTTCTTGACTATTTTATTCACTCACAGAGTTTTTGCCAGAAGGCTACTAACAGGAAGTCGCAGAAAGAGGAACTTTTTCGCTATTTTTGTATAGTTCCTGATGTCTGATCTAGGGTTTGATCTACAGGCTATCGCTTAATAAAAGAACTCATTACCTAGGAGACTAACATTCCTACTTTCAACCTTCTCATGGCCAAGCAATAGAGGGCTAAAGCAGTATGGAACTTGTTCTTGAGCTTACATAGCTCCTGGACTCTCTGTGAGCAGGGAAATCTGCGATATACACATCATACTCGTTTTTCCTTTCAACTTCGAGCCTTGGTTGTGTATTTCAAGAAACTTTAAAGGCGGATCTATGTAGCTACGTATTCTTATAAAAACTATTTCGGATGACAGAGCCGAAGTACTTGGTCACGTAGTTATAGGAGACCAGATACTCAATCGGTACATGAGTAAGGGCCTATGGCTCTAGTATATTAATGAAGCTGTTTGCGTTAGCGCCGAGGAACGAATTTAGCACGGTGCTAGCCTCAGGCACACTTAAGGATGATATACTGATTTCCACGTAGTCTAGAATTTTGTAGTTACACTGTTTCGCAACTGCTACACATCAGACGATTGAGCCATATAGTATTACCGGTTTAACTATGGTTTAGGCGTGTCAGGTACTGGACAGAGATTTGTTATTTACACCGAGCGGCGTCCTGAAGTTTGCCAGGACAATATGTTTGCCAGGACAATATGTTTGGGAGGACCTACCAGGGGAGTGCAGAAGAACTCAGTACTAAAACATCTCATCTCTTTACCTAATTGGCCTGTACAGCCAGATTTGTACAATGGCTTTTAGCCTCCCATTTTTACTAAACCCAGTCACATAAATTTTCCCGGCCCTTTCGTAGATATTCTGTGTTTGGAATCAAGTAAGCTTCCTAGCCATTTGAATGTAGAAGAGAACATAATAAATTGAAACATTTTAGAAAAATCTAAAATTAAGTTGGAAATTTGAAAAATTAAATTTTACAAACCGTACCAAAAAAAAAAAAAAATAATAAAGAATCTTTTAAACACTGCCAAGAACATTTTTTTCTAAGAAATCTTTCCTTTGGTACAAGATTAAAAACATTTCCTCTATTATTCTTACTTCAAGGTCACTTTTTCATATACCATACAGCAGGTATATTTGCTTTCGGAATGCCTTTTAATTAGTTACACCAACAGGTACTAAATATTCACTTGCAATTCCTAAAAGTAAGTAAGCAACACCACTTATCCATC
>QOCX01001237.1:0-26067 GCA_005959815.1 Sarcophaga bullata | reverse complement strand
ATGCTACTGCAGAGATGCTACCCGATACGCTTGAAAAAGTGTACGAAAATTGGTCCGATCGAATGTGGTACTGTGAATGCCAGCCGCGGCAGCCGTGTGAATGCAATAATATTCTAGTTTCTTACTGGAGCAATTGTAATTTTAAACCATTTTTGTTTGTATTGCATTTTTAAATTTAAACTTTTAAACGGCTCATCCTATATTATGGATAAAGATCAGAACACAAATATAGATAGCCTGTAGATCGATATTCCATTCCTTTAAATGTTTCTTAATGTTTTCCAAAATAATAACTTTGGAAAGTGTATGAAGTAAAAATTTTCCATAAACTACAGGCAAATAGTTTGTTACACAATTCATCCACATTTCATATATAGCAGCAGTGCGAGCATATTAGTAAGTTTCATACACGTAATCGTAATAGAGACGCATTATGTTGTTGGAAAAAAAAACTAGGCTTTATAGTCTGACAGGTAGTTACAGCAAAAGATTGTAAGTAAAAGTAACAATGTTTGTTAAGTTGTTAACAAGTTTTATTGAAACAATTAAAAAGTTTAACTTTTAATTTAAAAAATGATAAGAAATGTATGCCAGTTTTTTTTTCAACAATCGAAATAATGTAATGAAAGACAAAACTATCTGGGACGATAGCAAATTCACATGAGATCCAAGAGTGTCTAATACATGCCTGTATGGTATAGATTTTGGGCTGGTAGCGTCACCGGCACATATTTCATTGAAAATAACTTCGGCCAGGCCATCACTGGCAACGGCGACCACTATAGGTGAATGACTATCAACTTCTTTTGGCCTGAATTGGATGGTGTGGACACCAACAACATGTGGTTTCAACAGAATGACTCTGTATGCCACACAGCTCATGCCAAATTGAATATAATGCAGGAGCAGTTAGAGGGCATGGTCATCTCTCGCGAAGCTGATGTAAACGCTCCACCAAGATTATGCGATTTAACCTTGTTAGACTTTTTCTTGTAAGGTATTCTTAAGCCGCACGAAACAGGCTAAAATCTTAGCAGTCTTAAAAGCCAATATAACCCACGAAATTGGATAAATTCTGCTTGATTTATGCGCCAGAGTTATTGAGAATTTCGGATGCGTTTCATCCAAAGAAGATATGGCGGACTTTTGATGTTATATTCTACACATAATGCCAGGTTATCTCACACACACTTTGTTTGATTTCAACATAGAAAGCGCTTAGTGAAAGACTCTGTGCAAAAAGTAGGAGGAACGAGAAAATTCTCCAGGATAAATAAAAATATTATTTCCTCCATAATCTGGATTGCACAACAGATATACAGTGGTCTCAGTTAGCTTCACACTAGCCGTGGATTACGTACTAAGGAACTCATGACCATTTTTATTACGGAACGATTCATTCACTTTCCAAAATTTAAACCATCATACATAAATGAATCATCTTGAGTCATAGTGCGGAGTGCGTTCATTACTATTATATTGATTTGAAATTAAATGTTTGGAAGAATAATATTTGCTTAAACGTTTTATTTTTTATTTTTTATTTTCTTAATTCCAATTGTTTAAAGTCTCTAAACGTTATTACCATCACCATATATTGTGATTGTATAACGTTAATATCAATACGTTTTTATTTCTAAACTCTCCTTCATAATAAAGATTGTGAAAGTTTTTTCTGTTTTTTTTTTCTATTTCATTTGACCACATTTATTACTACGACTCTCGGTGTAATGCTCTACAGAGACCTCTTTGTGGCTTTACACAGTCTACACAGACAACAGGTAAAAAAAAAACAATTCAAATCGTATATTTACATCAAAGAAATCTATACAAACAACAACAAAAACAAGCAAAAGTAATAAAAACAAAAACAAAAAGCATTTTTTTTTTAAATTTTCATAATTGATTCCAAAAGAATTTGGTCTACATAACACGTACGGCGGCCAAGCCTGACAAATTGTATTCGAAATTAGTGGACAATCAATATAAATAGACTGCCATGCCAGGCCAAAACAACCTGTTCTATTAAAAAAAATTTTTTTTTTTAATTTATTTCGAATTTAATTTTGAATTTTAAATATTTTCGTTAGATACCCTTTATATTTTAAATTGTTGTTGTTGTTGATAGTTGTAGGTGAAATAAAAATTTACATTTTAAAATAAGGTCTCATAATTATGAAGTAGGTACAGTCGTTTTATTCAGAAAATGATGGGCTTTGTTTTAATTTTTGACAGAGAATAATTCCAAGAATATTTGAAAATATTTCTCCTAAAGTGTTTGAATTTAAAATGGAATGCAAGTCGCTTTATAAGGCAACGTTCAGCGCTCTAAATGAAGCTGCAATGAATTTTGAAAATGTATGATGTTGTTTTAATATTGACCAGGCCTAGTAGTAGCTTAGTAGTCGCCGTAGTCTAGTAGGCAGTGTATTGGCTTTTTAGACGTGAGGCCACGATTCAAACCCCAGGTCAGACATTTCCAACAAAACTAAATACGATAAAAAAATATTTCTTTCAGCGACTTCCTCTCGGCAGATTTCTGGCAAAAACTCTGAGAGAAAATAAAATTTCAATTTAAAATTTTCTGTCGTTCGGAATCGACTATAAATTTTAGGTTCCGCCAGTCATGTATAAGAAATTAACACACACAACATAAGTGGTGTGGAGAAACTAGATCGTATTCCTGACTGAAGTGTTGTAATGACCAACTATGTATGTATGTATGAGGGAGAGAATGTGGGCCATTAATGCATTTTGGAAAGGCAGAAAATTGTCATTGTTGACACCGAGCAGCATCCTAAAATTTCTCAAGGAAATAGGCTTAGAGAAAACATTGTTAAAATCTAATATAAAGTTGAAGGAGAGATTTTATGGCCTCAGTACACTAGCATCATTTTACTCCAACAGATAACAGTATTCAGAGAAACCAACTTACTCCTGGTAGTAGGAAACATTATGGATCATAGCCAAAGAGAGAAGAATGTGTCCTCCACATAAAGGCATTAGAAGAAGTCCTTCTAATAAAACAAAGGAGAATGAGACGATTGCTTAAATTCATTTCTACCAGAACATATATTTACAAATATGTTGCAATGACGGATCCTAGGTAAATAAATTATTTGAGAACATCAAACAAAAGGAATACAAATGCAACTACTTTCTATTTGTAGCCAGCATATACTGCGTTCTCTTCTTTTTCCATATTAGCAGATTTCCGCTGAAGAAAAGATTCTGGACATACACACGAAACTGAGATTCATATCATGTCATGGTATACCCATGACAACATTGAAGTTGGTTTGTCTGATATCTCGCTGGATATCAAAAAGATTGCAAGAAGTCCTTGTCTATCATACTGTACAGTTCCGCAGGAAAATTAAACTATGCACTAAGAGCATAAACGCATTCCCTTATTGCGCTAGCAAATGCTGTCTTATAGTTGCTTGTCTTATATCGTTAAAAATGTGGACTGTGGTGACTTAACATTCATGAGCTTTTCTTCGGGAGCTTTTCTGGTCGATGGTGAACTTACTGATAAGTTCCAATCACTCACTGAGTGTATGATGTATGAGTTCTTGGCAACTAACCTATCAAAGAATATTCCCCTCCAACCCTTTCATAATAAGAATAAGAAAATCCAAATAAATACTGAGCTCGACTGTGTATCTCCGTTTAACTTTTCAAAGCCGCTAATTGTCATTCATTTTTCATTTCATTTCTTTAACATTTAACTCCTGACGGAGCCTTGATCTTGAAGTTGTAGCAATACTACAAATAAATTTAAAAAAACAAAAACAAAAACAAATAATTTGTAAAACGTTTGTTGCTTAAGTCTTTCGTATGTTTTAATACAAATCGTGTAACTTTAATTAAAAACGAATACAAATCGTTTTGTCATGTTGTTGACAAGCCAACTGACAAACATGTTTCGAATTCAATTAAAAGATAAAACGGAGAAGGAAAACAAACGAAGGAGGAGGACGGCGTCTTTATTAATACGTAATCTTACATCCGGTATTCTCTACTACGCGGATAAAACCAGGTAAAGGGGGCTACTACTGGAGATAGACTGTTAATGATAGTCATATTGAAAGGTTTGGTGATTTTGAAAAGAACTTCCTTTGGCGTTAAGAAATTCAAATTCAAACACAAATTGAAATTGTTATTCAAACACGTTAACACGTGCTCTAGGTTAAGTTTTCATTTCAATATTAAAAGAAAAAAATGCCGGCTTAGTTTCTATTATTTGTGGTTAAGTGATGGAGAGAAGCCCACATATTTTGGTTTTTGTCATCAAGTTTTAAAAATTTTAAGATGCATTTCGAGTAACAAAAAAGACAAAAAAAAATAGATAGTCCACCTACCTTAAATTGATATTTAACCACCACTTAAACGTCTGTCTGTGTGCACAGTAGTTGTCATTACAATATGTTATGTCCTTAATTTGTTTATTGAATTAAATGCTTAGTTAAATGGTCATTTACCTTCCGTTTTACAGCGTTGGTATAGATTTTTTTTAAATTGCACGGATTACAAAGCCCCCCTACAATTAGTTGATGGCGACATGTTAGAATACTTGTAACGTTTTAAGATACATCAGTGAAAGTGAAAACATTGTTGCTTACTGATGGAAGCAACTATTTGCGATTCAAGAGGTGCCTTGTTCTTCGGATTCAAGAATAACAAATTAGCATAAAGGCTTTTGGCTTTAAGATTTGAATCAGTTTGTAACGTCCTAGACATTTGCAGAAAATTTTCACATACAAAATAAGCTTCTTAAAGGAAATAACGCTTTCCGCAACGCTTCTGTGATATGCAATTGATGCCAGAAAGTTAAATATCTTTCGATCACTCTTCAGCTTCGTCTTATTCAGAGTTTTTGTGCAAATAGGGTTTAAAATATCGGCCGAAATAAATTATGTCTTCAGTAAATAGCGGGATAGGAAAGAAGCTTCTATTGCCTTAATATTTTAAATGACCCTATCAGGACAAAGGGCTGAGTTTAAGGTGCATCATTTTGATGAGTAACTTGAGAGTGAAGGACCGTAAAAACTATGATTTTCATCAAAAGATTCAAGGCGATAAAACATCAAGTTTTTCTAGAATTTCTATCAAACAAATGAAGATAGTTTCCCTCTCTCAATCAGGCATTACAATAAATATATCGAGAAAGGCAAAGCTAATAAACTAATTAAATCACTTGAAATGGATCATAATACAAAAGTCACGAAATCTATGAAATGGGAGAGAAAAAAACCATTGGATGCTAAAGAAAGTGCAATGCTTTAAGGAAGTGCGTAAGCACTGATGAAAGCAAATCTCTAGAACAGTGGATCAAACAAACAAAGGGTTCATTTAGTAGACCTCAAGCTATAGGAAGCGAAAAATATGAAACAACAATAGAAAGCACAGAAATGTACAATTGTGTTGTGAAGTATATGCCGATCTATGCGTTAACAACCCTGCAGTAAGGATTACGCCCTAGTTTCACACATCCATTGTGTTGTGCGTGTTAATTTTATAAATGGATGGCTGATTTAATAATTAAAAAGGAAAGTAAGAAAGTAGAAAGCAGCCAATGTCTAGGCTTTTATTTTTTGGAATACACAGAGAAAAAATGTTAAATGGTGGTGGCAATGATAACTTATTGCGACATTCAAGTGATGAAAGTAAGAAAGAAATTCGAACGACAGATTTTAGAGAAACTTTTTCATGGCAATTTTATTTACAATCAGAGTATTTCGAAGATATCTGCTGAGAGGAAGTTACCCAAGAAATATTTGGACTAGGACGACTTCATCAATCACCGCTTGCAACGTATGCAAGGTATGTGGAATCCTGAAAGCTCTGGCATTGAGGATATTTAAAACACGGTGGAAAAAGAAAAATCAAACGAAACCAGTCGTGAATGCTATCATTGTGGAATTCGCTCAGGCTCAGGAGAGCAGGATTAAACTATAGCGGTAAAAGCAATGAGTAGAACCAAAAAAAAATTTAAAAGGGGCTTAGCTGTTATCACTGTTTATTTTTGTACTGGACAATGTTGTAAGAAGTTGTGGCAAAAATATACCGTGACTAACAAAAGAATTTGTATAATTTTAAGAAAATTTACATTAAAAAATTACCATAATTTTTAAAAAATTTTAGATTGTTTCCATTGTCAGTTTTAAAAGTAGAAACACAAGAAAAAAAACCAAAAGAAATTTGAAAATAATTTGAAATTTTTTATACTCTCTTCAAGTGGTAAAAGTTAAGTATGGTGGTGGTTAGAATTTTATTTAAGGTGTACGGTTTCATTTGACACTCACTGTATTTGAGTAATGTAATGTAGATATGCCAAGTCTAACAAATCTATTGTCTTAGTTTCTATTAAATAAAACTATTACTTTTTTATTTAAATTAATTATTTATAAAGAATGTTTATGATAAACGTAACAAAATGTGTTTATCGTTATAATTTTTTTTTTCTTTTTTCCATTGTAAGCAAATTATAATCATAATTTACATCTTTTTTAATATGATTTCATAATTTATTTCTGTGAAATAGAGAAAAGCTCTATAAAAGTCGTTTAAGTCTTTTGATTTATTTTTTATTTAAATTTTTCAAAATAAATCTTTTGTTTTTAAATTGTTTATTAATTCTCTTCGGTTTTTGTTTTTGTTTAAATTTTGTTTCTCATATTTTAATGCCTATAACTGTCTGCGACAATAACGTTTTTGGGGCGGAAGTGCGTGTGCCGTTTTAAAATTTGTGATAAAAAAGAAAAAAAATCAAATGGTTAAACCCACGCTATTTGGCCAGGGATTATAAACATTTAAATGAAATAATGAAAGCTAAGAGCATATCATCCGTATAAATATACTCTGCAACATAAAAATGACAAGACATTTTAAAAAATCTATAATTTATTGAATGAAATAAATTCTTTATTTTTTAAATTTTTTGAATCAGGTTCTCGACCAGATCTCTATCAAGTTGTTAAAAATTATACTCGAATACAAATAAGAGATTAAGATAAGAAGGCAAATGCTGAGCACCCTCGATAGGATAAACTTTACTGGCACGAAAGTTAATAAACCATGTCAACAGCACTTACTTTTCAAGCTCATTCCAATGCTCTACTCTAATATCGTAATATTATATGGCTATCCACTGTATTTTCTTGTATTTTCAAAATTATCGTATGGAAGGTATTAAGAAGAAAAGAGATTCTCCTAAACCACTTTCACTGCCTTACAACGGAGCCACACGTAATTTATTTCCTTTCAACGAATACCCGTTTCTTGCATGGAATCTACAATCTGAAAGGCATGCCGCCATTCGAGCATTCGGCTCTGAATGAGGTTAAATCGTAAGCCTGTGGAGGACCTAAATCGGCTTGGCATGCAAAATAGAGCTACTCTCAGTTACTTTATGGCAAGACAATGAGCAATCAGACAAGCATGTTAGGAGGGGAGCGTCCACAGCGCTGATTGTACTAAAATCCTTTTGTGGAGTAGAAGCGGGTGTTTGAAAGGTATGCTCAACGAAAGGGATTATAAGGAGACACAGAGACTTTTCTCCAACCAAGTGGGCCTGGGGCAATCGAAACCTTTGTTTGGAAACTGTAATAAGAGAAGTAGAAATAAATGTTTGGTATGCTTAACGAAAGGGAAGATCAGAAGAAGCTTAGACGCTATAAATAGGAGGAGTGGATACGGAGTTGAAAGGTATGCTCAACGGAAAAGAAGGTAAAGAGTGTAGATTAGAATCATGAATTAGACTATGCAGGAATAACTTGTGATTGGGAATTAGTCTCCTGATAGAGCACTGGATCGGCATGGAGGTTGCCTCTAGCCAAACTTGTAGAAGTTGTAGGGATTAGAATGGATCATTGGAACACATTTAATAGATTCTATAGGACCAAATGCTTTATTAAAATTGATAATTAATAATTAATAATTAAAATCGATAGTTAATTGTACAGTTTGTTTATCGTGTTTGTTATTTGAAAGCTTGTGTGTGGGTCTTTTTTTTTCTTTTTTGTTCTTAATCGTCACACTTATGTCTTATTGTAATTAAACTATCAATAACGTCCCGTTTTTTGTTGTTGTTGTAATTTTTTCTTTTGATTGCTAAAATGTTGTTCTTTTTCTATTATAATTCATAAATAAATGCGGTTAACCTATGGATATGATTTAAAGTTTCAATTTAAACAGAATGATAATGAAAAAATTATATGAAAAATAAAAATCATGTTTCTTTTGTTTTACATTAAATTTTCCCATCTGTCATTAGCGGGTGACATTGCGATTGATTTAATAATAATACGTTACAGCATTTCACGTACATATGCTCATGAGAAAATGCCTCCGCTTGTTAACAACAATACACCGAAAATAAATTTTTTTTTTTTTTTTTTCAAAATTTAAAGAGATTTTGTAAAACAACAAAAAATTCTTTAAAAAATTATTATTTTCTGTCTGCCAGTTGTTGTGTGCTTTTTGTAAGAATTTTATTCGTGACGCAATATTAATGTGTTGATCAATACCTGTCGTTAACAATTTTGTTTTTTTTTTTCTTTTTTTTCATTCACTTACACTACTGTACTGTGTGTACACTTTTTTTTGGTACTTCTTTAACGATTTTCATGATTTAAAATTTAAGCAATAATCGACATTAAATGTTGAACTTTAAAGGTAATGTCGTGTTCGTAAAGGAAACCACAGAATGTTTTTTTCTCTCTTTCTTTCTCTCTTTTTTTCTGTTTCTGTTTCTTTATACTCCTTTTTTTCTTTGTTTTGTTTTTGTTTTATTTTACTTTTGTTTTACTTTTATTACTTTATTATGTATGTAGTGTGGTGGCTTTGTTTTTTTTATTATGCTTGTTTTTGTTGTTTTAATTTTTTTTTATTTTTTTTTTATTCTTCAAAGGAAGTGTAAACAAAAGAAATTTTTTTGTACGATTTTGTACTAAAAAAAAACACCCATGGCTTATGAAACAAACATTTCAGTTTTTAATAAAACAGATGTTCTCCTCACTACTAATGGTTCCTTTAAGGCCAACTACTAAGCCAACTCTAAAGGAAACGTGGCCTCCTTATTTTAAACGATAAAGAATGTGGCTAAAAGAATTGCATTTTTCTCTAGAATATTGGATTTGGTGAAGCAATTCTCTAAATTTAGTTAAGTTATCTATGACTAATGTGACAAGCGAGCCAAGAATAGTGAGAATTTTCAAATTTAAATCTAGATTCCTACATTGGACGAGTTCTTTAATTGATTGTTATGATTCTGTTAATGGCTACCAATAACTTCTTCGTACTGATTGCATCCATCCAAACGGCGTATTCGCTCTGTAGAACCTACCACTATACCTAACCTATACCACTGTTTATATCCAGCCATTCACGGTACCGCCTTTATATCGGAAGCCAAGCCTATTACCACGCCAAATTTGGGTCACCAGTCTCGTACCATTTGGGATAAAACTGATAGCAGACTGGACTGCGAAGTCTGACCGGAGGTTTAATTCTGGTACCATGATCCCCATGAGACTTGTCTCTGTCCGACAACGGTGCAGCCTCCTTGTGGAAGCAAAGTGGTGGCTGTCGCTTATATCCAAATCGCGAGAAGAGTGCAAGTTCTAGGTTGGTGTTACACTCTTACCCGCTTTCACAATGGATTTTAGATAGTCTCCTACCCCTAATCAAGAGGGAAGCCCATCTATAAAAGCATGGCTTCGAATTGGTACTCACGTATGATGATGTGGTTAAATACTTTGTTGAAATATCTTTCAGAGAAAGGGCTTTATTAGCTGCAACTTTACCTCTTCTTTTAATTGATCGCTTTAAATTTCATTATTTTTTTTTTTATAATTTTAATTTCAATTATTTCGAGTTGATTTAATCAAATGCCATTTGCCCTCAATTCTGTTTACTTATGGCAAAATAATAAAACGTAAAACAAAATTTATGAAATTCACTACCAATTCCAAGCTAAATGACCCCATTTTTATAAAAAAAATTATCACAAAGAATCTACCACAGCAATTAAACAACAAACTTCATAAACAAAAACAAAAAAACTTCTTTTCAAATAGAAATGAAAACATTATCATTCTTGGAATAGTTTATTCCATTCTATACCCCATACCCCCTCCCTATACACTATATTCATATGAATTGAATAAGAATTATTATCACACATGAGAATCGCTAAAGAGGAGTAGAAAACTGAAATAAAATGAAAGACCCAGTCAGTCAATCTTCATTATGGTCGGTAAATAAGCTGCAAAATTTTATTTTAAACATGTACGTACATACGTACGGTTAAGGCAGGCAGGCAGGCAGGCAACAGTGGCAACAACAACAATTATAATTATAACAAAAACAAAATTAAGAAAAAAAAAAATAAACAAAATTAAGGCACAATATTATGTTTAGTGGCAGTAAGTGAGTTAAAGAAACCTGGCAACATAAATTTGTTTTCGTCATTTTTTTTTTCTGTTCATTTCAAACATAAAATTGCTGTCTGTCTATAACCATACGTACGTGTTTTAATAATAAAATTAAGTTTTTGAAAAATAAAACAAATAAACCAACAACAAAAAATTTTAATAAAAATTTGTTTTTGTAAATTTATTGTTGTTGTCTTGCCTAAGCGATAGAATAGAACGATAGGAATGGCAATTGTTTTCGAAACAATTTAAACACAAGTCGGTAGGCTGGTTGGTTGGTTGGTTGGTTGGTTGGCAGTTTGTCTTCTTCACGTGCTGCATACTTAAAAGCAAAATGTCAAAAACAACAACAACAACAACAGCAACAACAACAAAAACAAATTAAAATGGTTAAAAGACATTTATTTAGAAACGTTTTTAAAAGCCTAAACACAACAATTGCTAGAACCACAACACCAGCACCAGCTATACCAGAACAATGCTAATGTAACGTAATGTAAATTTAAAATCTTAGTTTTTCTGTTTTTTCTTTCTTTTTTGTCAACAGAAATTAATGAAGCCATTGGTGTTGTTGTTATTTATTGTTATGCTACAATTAGTTGTTGGTGTTGTTGTTTAAGTGGCAAAGGCGAAATGAAAATACCCTTCAGTGTTAAAAAACGGACGGTATACGGAACCAAATAACCTCTCCGTTAAGAGAACTATAACATGATGCCTTTTGTAAACTTACTTAATTAAGGCATTACATTTTGTCAGTATTACGACCTATAGTTTTACACTTTCAGGACCTTCTTCGAAAGGCAAGATATCAGACTATTTAGACAAAATCGTATGGGTATGCAACCGTCTGCTCGGTACTATTCCTAATCGTATGTGATACTGTTTCACATCAATTAAATACAGGAGCTCCAACCTGCATTCAGCAGTATTTGTAGCAGCATAACTTGAATAATGTCTACGATATCTCTAGGATATAACACATTCCCGAAAGGTCTACAGAATAACCATGATAGGTTGTTTAAAAATAGACGAAGCGTAGCTATGTAAATAAACATTTGGAAGACAAAAAGCAATGCAAATTTGAAAAATAAAACAAACTTTGCGCCCTTCAACCTAAACGGTGTGGCAATAATGCCCGAAAATACTAAGACTCTGTTGAATGGAAGTCACCGAAGTAATATTTATTCAAAATTCCGTTTAGTTTGAACCACAGGCTTACTTTTAATAAATCGACACATTACATACAAGACTACAGCGACTTGTAACCAATTCCATTGCAATGAAATTCTACGTGTTATTAAGTAAATATCTGAGAAAGATAAACAGAAACAGACTAATCACATGTCTAAGCTCGCTTTTAATTGGCATTCAAAAAGCAATTTCGAAAGATAATCGCCACAGATGGAGGTCATGGAACGATTATATCCTCTGATAAATCATTAGGATGCTCTCAACAAAAGCGCAGCGTAGGAGCGACAAAAGAGCACTTGTCATATTGGATGAAAAACATCGAATACATGAATTACGTTTCTTTATTTGTGCTATTAGGAGTTGCATTTCAGGAGAAGAAATGTGGACAATAATCTCTTAATTGGAAAACCTGCAAAGCATGATACTAATATACTGCATGGCATCAACAGATACAAAGTTATCTTTTGAAATTTAGGAAAATTGAGATAAGACGTTCAATATCAAACGACAACACTATCTATCAACACTGCTTAACATTTTCTTTTGCAGAGAAACGTGCGTAGTTACCTTCTCCCTTCGCTACAACATTTCTATGGCATAATACACAAAAAAAAAAAAAAAAAGTACTTGAATTTCTAGCAAAATTCGTTCGATCTGCTTAGCCAATAAGTAGAGTGCCTTTCAAATTTTATTTTCAATTTAAAGATCCCACTACTACACCCTTTCTTTTTGCGTTTGTATTAAAATTTATGTTTCCTTCATGTAGCAATCAATTTATTTGTTTGTTTGTTTGCTTTGTCAACTTCAATATTTTTTTTTTTTTTGTGACTTTGACTGCATAATGAAAAGGCATTGCTGCCACTGGCTGGCCCTTCTTGTAATGCTTCAATGTCTTGTCAACAAAACCATTCATTTTGGGTTTCGTGTGGGTTGTTATTCGACACTTGTTGTTATTGCTATGCTATCTATGCATATAGACAATGTTTTTTGTTATTTTTTTTTTACTCTTTCTTTCTGTATTTCAATTATTTTCTATATTTTCTATCAACGTTTTGTTTAGAAGAAATAATCAATAAAAAAAGTGGAATACAAATGAAAAATGATTTTGAAAAAGAAAGAGAGTTTCTGTTGAACATAATTGTGGTCGAACATGATATACTAAAGACTACTAAGCAGACTTTCATTGGCTTTAATTTCACATTTCACCCCAGGGATTGTTTGTTCTCTACTGTTCTATTCTGTTAGTTTTTTTTTTCGTTCTTTGTGTTACATTTTGGTAGCCAAGTTAACGGCTAAATAAATAACAATTAAAATATAATTTTTATGATTATTTTCTATTTAATTTTAATGTCACTCTATTAAACAGAAAACAACAAAATTATATGGAAGTTACAAAAAGAAAAAAAAGAATTAGAATTTAGTTAAAGCTAACATTTATTATCATTTTTGTTTATTAATTGTTTTTTTTTTTTTTTTTTTTTTTTTTTTCCATTTTCATTGAAAAACTGTGCAACTAGTTGCTTCACTGCATAGGTTTTGTGATAACAATAAAGTTCATGTCTTAAGTCTTTTGTTTTATTATACAAAAATCATTGTCGCTTGCAATTATTCAGCTACTAGTAACTCAATATGAATATTTTTCATAATGCCTGCTCATCAATTAACTAAAAAAAAGGAAAGAAAAAAACTAACGTATCCTGCTATTTAAATTAAATTTTCAAGGTTATAAACATGACAGGCAAGCAACCACCTTCGTTACAAGGCTATTTATTCCACACGAGTTTGCAAACAAATGTCTGAGAAATTTAGAAAAAATATTTCATCCAAAACGTGTATCTAATAATGACTGGCACTGTGAAAATTGTTCGACCTCTAAAAGGACATTAATTGGTCATATCGCCATAATGAAGGTGATCAAAGGAAGAATATTTTTCATACACGTTCTGTTCATTAATTAAATCAATGAACAAATAGTCTACCAAATTAAAGCCGTTTCTGAACGTATATTATTCACGGACTTAATTGGTCGTAGCAACTCTTTAGTCAAGATTAGAATCTAATTTTTCACATACATCACTTATGTTGTGTGTGTTAATTGTATCCATGGAAGGCAAAAACTACAGTTTAAGGTCAACTCCGAACGTCAGATTTTTTTGAAGCACTTTTCATGGCAATTTTATTTTTCCACAAGATAATTTGCCAAAAGACTATTGAAAGGAAGAAATATTTGCCGTAAGAAATATTTTTTAAAATTTCATTTCGTTCGAGATGTCTGAGTTGGGGTTAGAAACATAGGGGCACGTGTTTAATAATCTAACGGTGACTATAATTTTGACGTTGTGGAGGAATTTATATGTCACGCTATAAAAGCAAACTAATAAAATGTTGAATTATTCCGACCATAATAGGACAAGTGACCCTATAGGTGCAACTGTTCTTCGACTGTTTGAAAAAAAATACTACATTTCGCAAGATGTATAGACCCATCTAGGCGAAATAATTGTTATAAATAAACGAATCAACGCAAAACAAATACAATACTTTGGCTAGGTAAAGTATTCACAGCTTTAATTTCGAAGGTAACAGACAATGAAGGAGAAGATCGATTAAAAAACCATCGGCTGAAGAAGATCTGTTACAAATTGATACTAGAAATTGGAAAAGAAGTGAACAAGGTTGACGTGAATGTAAAACTACTTTGGTGATCTAGATTATGCAATTTATTCGTAGATGTAACGGGCTTACTCAGAAGCCCTTTGAAGAATTATGTACGGCGAAATGGGGTTTTCTTTATTTTTAATAAGTACCATGTAAAGCAGACCATGCCGAGAAAAAAAGCATAAACAAAAATATAAAGTCTGAGATCTTCAGAACTTTGAAAATACAAACATAGGGACGATAACAAAGACAATAATCTAGCAATACTTGATATAAAGAGGGCTTTAGTCGCAATAAATTCAATGCGAACAGAGAAATGACGCCCTCCAACACGATTCCTGATCTTTGCTATTAACAGCCAGACTTGACACCCAGATCTTGGCAGAGGTTTGGAAGAGAAAGGCAATCATAATTTAAAATTTACAGAGACACTACGTTATGCAGACCAGAATATCGACAAAACTGAAGTAATATGTCGCAACTAAGACAGTAAAAACAACGATGCTCAGGAATTTTTGCTTTTGAGAGTCATAAATACTTTAAAAATACCATGACCTTTTAAAAAAAATTCCTAATTGCTAAGAAAATATTTTAAATATTCCATGCCAAAAACAAGAAAACAGTTATTTTCCGGTTATTTTGTTAAATAATCTTTACACGTCAGAATTTTTCACGCAGTTTTACAGTAGTTTATGGTTCATTTAAAAGAAAATTTGGAAAATTGAATCGTAAAAACGAAAAACTTCAAATAATTTTTAATATTTTAGTGTTAAAAAGTGACTAACAATACAATGATTATTGTTTTGTTTTTAATGCTTTTGCAGTTATTTTTTTTTTTTTATATAAATCTCTAGAGCTTAACAATCATCACACTGTTGGCCTTGCAAAACATCAGCTGCACAGTGTTGAAACAAGTAATTCGTATTGAATTTAAAAATTCAATTTGAAATCAATAGAGAAACAGAGAGATAGAGATTGAAATTTATTTAGGAATTCGAAACAATTTACATACTCCGCTATGAGTATGAAAAGTAAGCTTGAGAAGCTTTAAACTGTCAACATTCCTTAGGTAAAAAAAAAAAAAAAAACAAAGATTGAATAAATCTCTCTAGGGGACTTACCTTGCAAGTTTGAAAAAATGCGCCAATATTTTTTGTTTTCGATAATTTTAAGCAATCATTAGAGTTGCTACTATTGCTATTGCTACTGTTGCTAGTAGTAGTAGTAGTAGTAGTAGTATTGGCTGTGGCATTAGCATGGTTTGTATTATGTTTCAAATGCTTTTGCTGTAGCGACGAGGCAAGAGGCGCATGAGGTGGGGCAGTTTTTATGGCCACGGTATCCATTGTGTAATGAAATGTTAATTTTTCAAAATTTTTTATAAGAAAATTTATTTAAGACAACAGTCTTGTTTTCTTATTTTTTAACGAATTGAAAAATTTTTATTTTGGAAATTTTAAATTTGAAAACGAAGTTAATTTTCTGCTTCACTAAACATCAAGAGCAGGAGGCATGACATTTTGTTTAGGCCATTAGGGTTTTGTTTTTTTTTTTTTTTCAAGTGCTAAAGATGTTTCATTGGCGGAACATCCCTAGAATTTATGGCAAATTTTTGTTTTTGTTTTTGTTTTTATTGTTAAATTTTTTTTTATGCAAAAAGGGGTTGCTTGTTTTTCAGTATAAAACCAGCGCGTTTATTTTCGCTGGTTGTGTTACAATTTTTTTATTTTTATTTTAAAGACTTCAAGCATATGTGCTGTTTAATGAAGTTCTTCTTTGTTTTTTCTATATTAAATATGCACCTGTTTTTCAAAAGAAACTCTCTGGATAAACTTTTAAGGTTAAAAAACAGCCCAAAAGGTGCAATTCTTGTTTTTTTTTTCAAACTTCACTTCAAAAAAAAATTTTTTTTTGCTTTTGAAAATTATTGGCAATTAATATTCTCTTATTTCTTTTATTGTTATTGTTGTTGTTGTTTTCTTTAATTAATTATTATCACTTTTTTTTAATTTCTAAGGCAATTAATCTTTTGACATTTCAAATGCCATGGCAAAGAGTTGTCTTCATTTAATTTCTCGCTTTCAAAATCTATTTGGTTTCGCACTTTATAAACTTTTATTTAATAAATGTTCGGCTTCATTAGAGCCAGTTGTTGTTGCTGTTGTTGCTTTAACTAAAAACTCTTTAAGTTTAACGCCAATGGCAGAGTTTTTAAATTTTTTTATGAAAAACATTTTGGCAACAATACGGCAATAAAATGAAGAATTTCTTTTGAAATGGTTTTTCAATTTTCCGTTTTTCTTTTCTTTGTTAATTTCTTCTTATTTTCTTTTTGTTTTGATTTTTCACACACTTATACAGACACACAGCAATGGAAATAAAATGTTTATAAATTTTATTGGTATTGCTTCACTCTCAACCACAGAATGTAAATTCACAATAAATGCGCCACCCACGTCTGTTTAACTAAAGAGCGTGTTAACACATAGTTTTACTCTTGGCCAAAAACAACAGGTAAATTTCCCTTCGAACATATAATATAAAGGGGTAATAATGCAAAAGCATGTCTTCTTGTTGAGCTATTGTTTGGGAAATTTTTTTTATGTAACCTGTTGTCGTATACCAAAGAGAAGTAAAGGTGATAGCTTGTGTGCTCTCTTCGAGACACAATTCTCTTATGTTCAAATGTTTTTGAATTAAATAATTTAAAAATTTTAAATAAAAATGCATGCTTTAAGGTGCTTGGATTATATTGTAAGAAAGGCTTAAAGATAGTTTCTAAAATTCCCATAAAATACCCATGATTTCAATGGAGGATAAGTTCGGTTTTTGAAAAAATATTCTTCGTAACCTAAAACGATACGGAATACGAGTGAAACTACAATCTTGGAGTTCGATAAGTTAAAGAGACGGGTTTGTATTAGTATAACAGTGACAATGAGAGCCCGTCTTTTAACGATTCAGCGGGATTTAAGCCTAGGTAAGCATAAGTAGTGAGGACCAAAAACATTGAGACTATCTGCAGAAAATTCCAATCTGCAGAAAATTCCAATGCGATATTAATCAGGAGTCATTGTGACTTGACAAATCGAAGAACTAACAGTTCATTCCTTAACTTTTCCTAGATAACACCAGTAAACTCTATTATTTTGGGAAATGCTTTACAATGAAACTGCGCAACAAGAGTGAAAGGAACAGTTTGTCTAGCACATAATCTTTTAAGAGAGACACTATTCTATGGTATACTAATAGCTCAAGGACATATAGAGGAGTCATTCCCGGAGTGAAGTATTCAGGGCACATGTGTAGGCTTTCGAGATTTTTCCAAGCGAAAGTTTACACCATTGAAATATGTGCTCATTTCAATTTGGACAGGAAATATAAAAGATGGGACACACTGCAATATGCTGTGAGGTAGGGGAAATGATACAAAGCAAAGAAATTTTACGATGATGGAGGTTTGTGACAGTACTGTGCTCCATAAAATAATGAAAAGAATTGCCAAAGGAATTCCCAATTCTTAACTGTGATATAGTGATCAAACAGCTTGTTTACAAGTCGAGAAGTGCTGCTTTTCGTATTTCGAAAATTAAATAGCTTCACAACCTTCAATACAAGGCATCTAAAGGATAACATCACAGGAAGGTCAAGCAGTGCTGCCAACCAGCGGGAAAAAGTTAGGAATCAATGATTGGCTGGGTTTCCCACTACTACAGCACGTACTCAGAAGATGTTGTTTCTAGCCTACGTAAAATCGTATCCCAGAACCTAACTACAGCATACTTGATTAGTTGGAACAACAAAAAAAGATTAACGAAACAGAAACAACGCAGAAGAACCGCCAACAATACTTTGTGGAACAAATATTTTATTTCATGAACAACACTCAGAGGATGGCTCCTACATATGTAGCACATTGCAGTGAAAGTAAGAAAATTAGTTGTGGAAGAAGTTTTTCCAGAATACACATGGTACGAATCACATCTAAGTGGGTGTCTTCTAAGAACATGAGAAATACCACAAAGAAACGTACGATTTTCGGAAAGAAATTCCTATTTGTAGTCTTAAATACATGACACCTTTGTGACGATGTTCCAAAGGAACTATCATAAAAAGCACTTCAGACATCTCCTATATGTGGTCGAGATGTCTAAAGAAAATTCATTCACTATTTATTACTGAAAGTTCTAAAACGCCTCTATTACTGTTGATTATTTCATTAAATACATACATACACATATATTATATTGAACTCACCCAGTTTATAGGCTTATAGGAATGAATTGATTAACCATGTATTATTTTCGTTAAAATAATACATAACATAAGATACACAATTGATCATTACAATCCTCTTCAGTTAGGGTTACAACCTAGCTTCAAATACTACTAACTTTTAGAATTAGTAATCTGCTGAGAGGAAGTCGCCGAAAATATTTTAATTTTTTTTTTAATTTCGGTCTGTTGGAGATGTCTGAGTTGTGGTTTGAACCATGGCCTCACGTCTAATAAGCCAACGAACTGTCTACAAGACTACGACAACATACATAAACTTGTTAAAAGAAAGGCTTTTGTTTTGGGCATATATCATCAAAGCCCTGCCCTAGACTCTGTCCCGATTCAATTCTAAATTCTCCTAATGAACGTCATAACTCAGCTGTTAATGGTTACAAATATTTGAAATGATTCCTATATATCCGTTAAAAATAACAAGAATATGGCAACACTATGTAATTCAATTTCAAGCCTAAGACATGCTTTAATTTCATGTTTGTTTCTTAAGTCTTTTATTTGCCAAAGTGCCCATGAGACTCTCTCCACATTTGAATGATTTTGTGCTCTTCCAAGCCTTACTTTTTGAGGGAATTTATTTTATTTTGGGACATTTCCATAAAAAATGAAACAAAAGGTAAGATTTTGTTTCTAGAATACGTTATAATTTTGAAAAACAAGGTAAAAACAAATGAAACTTTTTGCCTGCTATTTACTAGGCACAAGGTTAAGAAAAAAGTCGGGTTTTTGGAAAATTGTTTTAAAAAATAAATTTTAATAAAAGAAACCAAAGAATTTTAGGGAATATATTTTTAAACCATATTTGTGGAAGACAAAAATGTAAATTAACTGGAGTTTAGAAAACAAGAAATTAGAAAAAAAAAGTTTTTATGGCGACCAGTGAAAAACCACTGATGAGTTTAATCTTAATTTATACACTTTGAAAGCCAATTTCAAATTAATTTTAATCATTTTCTTATTAAAATAATTCAAATTAAAGTACTTACGATATACGTTTCGAATTATAATATAATTTGAAAGAAATTTTAAATGCTTTTAAACCAGTATGTCTCGTCTACAAAAAAAAAAAATCTTGATTTTTCTTTTTTAATTTTAAATCCCATATGCCAGGCGAATATCCCCAACATAAATCTTCGATAAAGAAACAAACAAAACTTATATAGAAAATGAGAAAAAAATAAATGTTTGATACCAGCCAGCCAGCCAGCCAGCCAGCCAAACCCAACGCTTGCTTGTGTCTTGCCAGGCATTAAAGTCATGGAAAAAGTATACAAAATGGCCGCTGTCTTAGAGTTTTATGATACATAAAGAAGGCTGGTAAAGAGCTAGAGCGGTGCTACATATCGTTACCAGCATCACTAAGTTGTTGTTGAAAATAATACCAATAGAGCAGCATACAAACAAAAAAAAACAACACAAAAAAGGTTTAAATACAGCCAACATGTTGTGATAGTCTAACAATGAAAGAACAACAGCAGCAGCAGCAATAGCACCCAGCGGCAACAGCCGGCGAATATTATACACAATCGTAAAAAAGTTTATCTATGACTGTATGTATATGGATGTCTAGGTGGTGTTAGTGTATAATTTCTGCACAGAAAGGGGTCTCTTACCAAAGTCTTTTGCCCAACAAAACTTATTAGCAGGAGAAGCAAAAACTTAAGGCAACTTTTACGGATAAAGCTACAACGTAGCATATAATGCTTAACAACAACAAAAACAACTTCAGTTACAGCTTACAAGTATACGTTGTTGTAAAGCATTATTGGCAGTGCTGTGTGTTTTGGCTTAAAAAAAAGAGAAACTTGGCTTGAATTTTTTTTTCTTGTTTTTTCTTGATACTGCCTTGTAGCCTGCCTGTATGTGTTTTGAAGATGAGCTGCATTTTTATTTTCTTGTTTACTGTTTTGATATTTCTTTTCTTTTTTATTGTTGCTGTGATTTTTTACTTCTTCTGCTTCTTTAAAATCTTCTATACAAGCAAAGCAAAGTTTTTTTTCAATTTTTTTTCGATTTTTTTTTTGCTTTTATTTTCTTTAGTTTGGCCTTTGATTGTTGTTGGTTATTATTGTTTCGTTTGTTATTTTCTTTTCTTGTTTATTTCTTTAGTTTCGATTTGATTTATTATTTTGATACGATGTTTTTTGTTTTTTGTTTCTCTTCTTGTCTCTAGACGTCCATTCTTTCTTGTTTTCTTTTTGCATCTTTTGCTTGTTTTTATTTCAAAATCGATTTTTTTTTGTGTGTTCTTGCTCGAGGCCTCAATTTGTTCTTTTGTCTGTTATTGAGCTGGATTTTGTATTTCTTATTCTGTTTTTCTTGTTAATACTGCAAGTTTATCATCATTTCATTGCTTTTGAAAACAGGGATATTAAATTCAGTTTAAAAATATTTTAAACTTCGCTTAGCAAGAGCAAAAGCGCCAAAAATTATCAGCAGTTGTAGAACAACTCTAGGCGAATAATTCTCGTTTTTCTTTCCTTTTTTCTTTTTTTCTTTTTTTTTGCAAAGAAGTAAGAAATTTTCCAGAATATTCTACGTTTCATCTGGTTTGAGCAAGGAAGCTTCTTTTTAAAATTTCAACCTTTTGGTGAATTTTTTTTTTATTTTCAGTCAAAATATCGTCAAAATGCTGTAACTTAATAGGTTGTTAATGTCATTTCTATAAGCCATAGCCTAATAGGAATTATTGCAGTTGCATTGATAATACAGAGTGATGACCAGTCATCTCTGAATTCACATCTCTCATGCTACAATCGATTTATTACGGCAAACTTTTAATGGCCGCTTAATTAGTCGAAATGGTGATGCCAATTGTTCGCCAAGAAGTTACGAATTAACACCGTTGGACTATTTTCAGTGGGGCGCCGTTAAAGAAAAGTATTATGCCGATAAACCAGAGGGACAATTGAGCAGTTGTAGGCTAACTTTCGTGATGTCATTGCTGAGATACGACCACTTACACTCGAAAAAGTGCTTGAACATTGCTCAGATCGAACAAGATACTATGAGGCTAGCAGCGGCAGCCATAAGAATGAAATAATATTTCAATTTCTAATCGGAACAATTGTACTTTACACAAAAAAAAAATCAAACCGTTGTTGTTTGTATTGTATTTTGAAATTTAAACTTTTAAATCTTATATCATAATTAATAAATTTCCTGCTCAAAATTAGCTGCCTATTTCGGACGATCAATGTATTTCTCTTCTTAATTCCCGATTGTCTTCAATCCCTACTCTCGCCTAAACAGACAACAATTTGTTTAATAAAAATGCCTTTACACCACTTCTTACATGTGCATTGTTATTGTAAATTTATTCAAAACAAATGATCAGAATAAATATTTCAATAAATTTTAATTTATAAAAACATTAGTTTTTTTATTTATTTATTAGCACAAAAGTGTAATAAAAAACATTATAAAAATATTTATTTAAGATGATTTCAATAAAAGCTTCATATGGAACAAAAGACTTAAGCAAGAAACTTTTTTTTTGTATTGTAAGTGCCTCCATCATAACTTATTGAAGATTCTCGAAATCAAATTCATTCTCATTCTCATCACTCCCATAAATAGTTGAAATTTATTAGATTTCAGAGATTTAACAAAAAATAATGAAAATATTTAAATTTATTTATTAATTCAACACCTACGCAGCGCTCAAAATTGTTTGCAAATGTTAGGATAAATTCTTTACAAAAACAATAACAAAAAACACTGTGGAAACAAGTAAATCCGCTTTGAATTTTTATTTGCATTCGAAACAGCATACATGCTGTGTTAAAAAAATTTTTTTTTCTCCAATATTTCTTAACAATTGAAAACTTCATTGTAATATACATCAAGAGCAATAAATTCTTAAGTAATTGCAACTTTAGCATATTGCAACATTTGTTGCATAGAACAACAACTGGTATACACAATAATTTTTAAAACGTTTCTCTTCTTTGTTTTTTTCCTTTCTTTAATAATTATTTTAGACAAATTACAAGATGTGCTCAAAAGAAACATAATAGAAGCCATCAGTCGCTCAATCATTCATTCATTCATTCAATCATTCATTCGTATCAATTATAAAAACAATTGTCTGCAACGAGTATAAAATTTAATACAAATTTTCTATAAAAATTGCACTTCTTTTGCCAAAAGGCAGGCAGTCGTTTTTAAATGCTGTTTGTACTCTACATACATACATACATGCATGCATAATTGTTTATTACAACCTTTCATTCAGGATAACGACCCAACTTCTCACACCACTTAATTTGTGTATGTTAATTTTATACATGAGAGGCAGGACCTTCAGATTAAAATCGTCTCCGAACGACAGACTTTTGAGAAACTTTTCATGGCAATTTTATTTTATTTTCAGAGTTTCTGCTAGAAGACTGTTAAGAGTTAGACGCTTAATTCGAGAAGTCTGACCACGGGTTTGAACCATGGCTTCATGTCTAATATGCCAACATACTACCTACTAGACTATGACCACTACAAGGTAGTAAAGATTACAACCTAGATTCTCACACCACCCATGTGGCGGGATGTCGATTCTGACACAACAAATTTAAGAAACTTTTCTTAGCATTTTTTTTTAATTCTCACAGTTTAATGTAAGTTCCAAAAAAAAAAAAAAATTTTTTTGTTTATAAAATTTTGTTTGATGCTCGGTTTGTTTTGCAGTTTTCAGGGTATTCTACTCAATAACTGGGAGATGGTAAATCATTTCAAGCGTGTGGCACCCATTTTCTTAACTTAAATGAATCCTGATGATTGAGCACCTTTCAATCAGCAATTATTCTTGAATTCTTTTTGAATTTGACAACAATAACTATGAAGAAATTCTTATAATTCAGCATTTTAGAACTATTTTGGCTGCCCTCTAGATGTCTACCCTATCAAAATCATGACTTTTGAACAGCACATGCCATTTCTCACATATTGAAATTGCTGTTTAACTGTCGTAAGCGCGAGATCCCAGAGATAGCATAATTTGAAAAAAAAAAAAATACAGACTGCCTATAAAAAGTGTGGTTAGTTCTCCTAATAATGACCAGCTATCAAGCCTATAAGAAAGCTTCGGTGCATGCCCAAAAGCTATGATTGGTCTTCTGTTCTTCAGCCTAACTAATCCACTCAGCATTTGGTTGCACTTTTTGTGAAATTAAAAATACCTCTCAGCAATAATGTTCTGTTGGTTTAAATTTAGCAGTTTCTAATGCTACATATAAGTTATTAAAGACACAAACCAGGGAAAAAACGATACACCATCTGTTGCTAATCTCGTTTATCAGCTGAAGCAAAAACTGTGTTTGAAAGTTAATACACGGAATTGTATAGAGAATGAGAGGCTAGGTTTTTATCCTAGCTAAAGTGGTATAATGGCCAATAATCTATGTATGTACGTATCAAAATTCCTATAAAGAAATATTATATTACTTATAGGGTGCCTTTGAATGGGTACTCTCTGTTGTAATCTCTTAAAATTATAACTTTAAACACAGACAAAATGTCACGGTACTTTGTTTATTTTGTTTATTAATTTATACAATGCCTGGCAGGGCAGTTCGTGGTATTGTGTATACGTTAATTAGTAAAACGTTGTACAATTAGATTTTCAAGCATATTTTTTTCATGTGAGTATCAGTCGGTAGCATATTTATTTATAACCTTTCACTAATTCAGTTCAAGCTGACATAATCGCATTAATTGTGATCATTTTCGTTCATTATTTTTTGCAAAATTTAGTTTTATTGCCGTTGAATATTAGCAAATAAAACCTTAACTGCAGCAAATCTTTGATTTTCATTTTTTCAGCTGGAATTGTATAAAAAGGTGTTTGTATGTGCATAGTGGTATAAAAGTATGTTTAATGATAAATGAAGATATGATTTCAAAGGCAACTGATTTAACTAATTAAGCCACTGTAAGAAAATTGATTCGGTGCACAAAATACTAACGGTAGAACTAAAATTTATAAATATTTTATATAGTTAAACAATAAATCTCAATTTATCTATACGTTCAAGAATTGAAATTAGATCTGGTAGGGCATCTATCGGTTTAAAATTGAACCATCGGTTGCTTCAAATGTGGTAACCATTATTCTCCACAGAACGTAATGAATTGCTTTGCGCTTGAGCAAACGTTGGAATTTATTGGGTCAATAAAAAACTGCACAAAAAAAATCATCTTTTCGGTTGAAGCCTATTTTCAGCTTGATGGGTATGTTAATAAGCAAAATGCTGTACTTGAAGCTCAGAAAATCCACACCCTGGTCTTGCAAAAGCCAATGCACTTTATCACGAGTGACTGTTTGGTGCGACCTGTGGAACAGAGACATCATTGGACTCATATTTCATTGAAAATGAAGACAGCGCAACCATGATAACCGTTATTTTTGTACCCACTCTTAATGGTATTGATGTGAAAACGATGTTTGGTTTCAGCAGGATGGAGCAACTTGCCATACATCTCATGCCACAATCGATTTATTGCGTCAAACGTTTGATGGGTGTTTAATTAGCCGCAATGGTGATGTGAATTAATAGCCAAGAGGTTGTGTTTAATACCGTTGGACTATTTTTTTGTGGAGCGCCACTAAACAAAAGCCAACAAACCGGAAGATCTCGTTGAGGAACAACAACAGGGTAGAATACCTCATACGCAAGGAATCCACAAAAGAATTTAGGAAATTTCTGAAATTTCAAAGGGGACCGCATCTATTACAAGATATTTGTAAGACTTTGATTCTATGCCCTAGTCGAACTATACATTGTGGCGAGCTACCAAAATCCCTAACCGACCTGAAAAAGATAAAGCTCTGGTTAACAAAACGTCAACGGAACGTAACGGAATGTACTTTCATTTTAAGAATTCATATGCTAAAAACGAACGTACGTTTCGTAACATTCCGTAAACGTTTGGCTAACCGGGGCTTAACTTGTTTATTGTTCAGTAAATCAAATGGATTCAACTCTAAGGAAGCTCGAATAAAAAATAAATAAAATGGTAATCAACGATAGTATTTGGATAATATTTTAATAACATTTTAGAGCCTCTCTAGCTCATAAGACTTTGGAATCCATTCTAGACATAATATATACCAATAAGCGTTATGCCTACGGTGGATAAAGGAGTTCACATAATGTATAAATTTAAAAGAGATACATGCTCCCCCATTGAAATATGTAGACAAATTGTGGTCCAATAATTGGATATAAAATATCTTGGCATACGTCTTGATAGTTGCCTGATTTCGATAATCCACATAGAAGTGAAATTAGCACAGTTATTTTAAAGGTTTAGTTAACTCCATAAGTAGCAACCGTTTGTGGTTTAAATTTAGAAGAAAATAGCATGCAATTCAGGTCATACTGAAATTTTCGAAACTTTTACTCGTTTGCTACCTGAAATACGAGGACATTGGACCCTTGTTAAAATTTTACAATATTTATGCTTAAAAAAAAAAAAAAAAAGCCACAAA
>QOCX01001236.1:2942-41316 GCA_005959815.1 Sarcophaga bullata | reverse complement strand
CGAACTTGTTAAGGCGAAGTTGAGAGTAGTGTTCTGCTTAATACTGCGAACGGCGATATCGAAAACTGAAGCTTAAAGATTTTGTTGCCTAATACACCAAGTAGCACCGGCGAAACAATGCAGTGATCAAGTAATCTGAGTCAGTATCATAATAAATACCTCACCCTGTACTCGTTTCAGTCTCTGAGCCAGCAGTAAAGATAGAAATTTCGTAGTTTCGATCAAAACATAGTCCGCTGGTCCAAACTCTGCCAAAAGCATTCTAAATCCTGCGATACCATCGAAAGTACACAGTGTGTCCCATAAATGCTTGTATTTGTCTAATCGCGCCGCTAGTAGCAGCATTAGCAATATGAAAAAGACTTAGCCAAGCGTATAAGTTCGTGTGAACTTATCTACAAAGAAAGCCATTGTTGTATATACATGAACACCGTTTAAGTTCATCAAGGTAGTTTATAAATCTTAATCTTCTACTTTGAGAGTTTTTACTTTGAAAATTTCGGTCGCATTGAAGCACAGAGTGAGGGTCTATTAAAGCGTTGGACTTTCTAAGCACTGTGGAATTGCCTTAGACCATCTGCCTCACAGAGTCTTAGCGCCGACTTCGGCGAAACATAGGGGAAGTGTGATATGGTCTAAGACTATATCTGAGCCTTCTGCTTCGAGAGTTTCTTGCCTACCGTCTGCATCTGAGGCTAAAATTGTTGCAAAATAGAGAACAAATCCAATCTGCCAATTATCTTTGAAGGTATTTTTTTTATCAATAAAAGAGTCTGAGTCTGATATAAAAACCAAATAAGCAACTATTGAGACACAAACTTACATTCATTTTAAATGCTCTTGTCTGCTTATCTTGTTCTCTTTCTCTCTTTCTTTTTCTGCCCTTATGTTCACAAAAAATTCGTTGACATTGTTTTGCATTGAAATTCTCTTTTCCTTTCCTTCCTTTTTTCCTTTTCTCGTTACAATATTACACACCCTCCCCCCCCCCTTTCCCCTCTTGATTTTGACAACTATGTAGATAAACTTTGCAATTGTACACAACACACACACCAATCGCACGTACAGTATGATACAAAAAGATTACGCCAACTTTTTAACTCCTCCTGTACATTGCATGCACGCAATAAAATATACACGACAAAACTAACGCCGAAGAAAGAGCGAGAAGAAGAGAGGGGAAAGAAGAAAGAAACAAATGTAACAAGAAAAGCAAAAAAGAAAATACACCGGATAGTAAGAATGTAAAGGCAACTGCTGAGATAAAATAAATAAATTCCTGAGGAGGAGTATCGTCGTATGTATGACGACGAAGCTACAAAATAAAAGCCAACAATGAAACCCGATTGACATGAATTTTGGTTTTTTAAATAACGTTGTTTTTCTCTTCTCGTTTCTAAATGGATTCATCGCTTCTCTGAGTATGGCAATAAATAAGGGAGATACCATTCAACATATGAGTGGGCCCCAGAAAAAAAAAGGACAAGGGCAAGTAAAATTCTAAATACAAATTGCACTGTTTAAAGTCAAAAGGATAAGAAAATCTTCAAGGATAGTACAGTAAACGTAGTCTTTCTGAGCCTGTTAAATTAAAACAAACGAAAAATTATTAAAGAATACTTTAAATCGCTGAAGAACTTAAAAAAAAAAAACGGAAGTTTCAACTAGCAATCGGAAGGCCTGTGCCAATTCAATGCAATTGTTTCGCATCGATATTAATAATCATTGCAATAAACGATTGAACCTTCCTAGAATAATCCTGAATCCTGACTAAAATATTGAAATGATCATTGCGGTCAGGTCTAATAATTCCATAAGGCTGGGTTGCATCGGTCAATCGCTAAAAAACAAACGACATTCCGTAACCAACCAACAGACTTGACCATGGTTCCAACCACGATATCTCATAAAGCGAAACTAAAAAAATATTCTGGGCAAATCCCTGTAAAATTAAAGATAAAATTTTTCTCTTCGTCAACTATAAACTGTAGAAACCGCCACTCTGTATATAAATTAACACCCACAGCATGATAGTCTGAGAACTAGCCGTAGTCCTTACTCAAGGGTTGTAACACCAATTAGTATGTACACTATGATAATTTCCGTTTTAATAGGCATTAACATTACTTTCACATTCAAAAACGAACCTACGTTCCATGGACCGTTGTTAATCTCCATTAAACATACAACCGGCTTCAAAACCATTTTATATGCAGCAAATCGAAGCCTTCTTTTGCAGTTTCCCCTGTAAAATTTTTCTTAATTAAAATCGAATTTAAACTGTTAGGTCCACATTAACACACACTGCAGATGATGTGAAACAGCTTGAGTAATTCTGACTAAAATAGTTCTCCCGCCGGACGATAATATTTTTAGGAGTTATTGAGCCATTGGGCAAAACCATACGCAGAATTAATTGCAAAAATAGTAAAAAAAAATATTGCTCCCAATCAAGAAGTAAGATTTTGCTCCCTCCTGAGGACAGGCTGTACTACAGAATAAACCCAAACTGCCGCCAATACAATCCAGATAACGAAGAAAACCCGAACTCTAGCATTGACGCCTACGTATTTACACAGTCTCCTTCTACTATTCTCGACTACCAATGACCTTAAACTCCTGCCCATACATCTGCTTCAGCAATTCTCACAGGGATCACAGAGATACGACGCTAACTCTTATCACCACCCATCAAGTTTGAACGAAGAAGACAAACACCTCGCACCAGACGCATCCACTTGAATACAATAGCAAAGATAATCAGACAAAAATTCTATCAGTAGTGTTATGTGGTTCTAATTTCTCCTCTCTCCTCCTTCGCCCGTCCTCTCTCTCTTCCTCTTTCGTTATACACCTTTTAAGGACAATATGCAATAATCTTTAGAGAAGAAAACCAATACCCGGAATGTGAAGGAGTCTAATGATAAAAAATATCTATTCAGTGTTTTTTTTGTGTGTGTTTGTGTATTCATCAAAAATAAATAATTCTCACCCATTGTGAATTGCCACATAAACTAAATTATTTATTTAAAAATATCCTTCTCTCTCCTATCCATAGTCCATCATAGTTTAAACAATCATACTGCTACCCAACCGAGCATACATAAAAGACGAGAGTACAAACAGCATTTTCATAATATCGATAACATAATTTCCTATAGAAATGAAAGGATATCACTGTCATTATTGATATGAATTTGAATATGAATTTGAATTTGAATTTGAATTTGAATTTCAATAAATTCGGTTTTATTTTTGAAAAGCACACTACAATTAGGAATTAAAAAAAAATACTTCAAAAATGTATAGCCTGCCATAGCGAATGAATACATCAATTATGTAAAATAAATCTGGCCATTAAACAACAATTACTTCCAAGTATTTCATGGATCTATTGGTCTATTTTCAATGATTAAGTGAAGCATAAACGAGCCGCCACCAGCAGTATGATGTTGGCAGGAAGAATATGGTTTAGAAATGTCAATCACTTTTGCTTAAAACCACCAGCATCAGCACTGTTGACATAAGTACAGATAGGAAATGATGACCTGATTAAGTACCAAAAACAAAAACAAAAATTTATAAAAAAATTTTTAAGCTGCTTACCAAAACAACACTGCCACCCTTAAAATAACTCACTAATAGCAAGGAGGGTATTTAACCTGCTGCCCTTAAAAATAGGAAAATTCAAACTCATAATGTGAACAAAAACACAAATCACCACTTTAATGCCTATTTTCCATTTGCCTCACTCCCCCTTTACTTTTCTTTATTCATTCATTTCGATATTCAAATATTTTCGATGACAATGAGGATTTTCTCGATAACTTTTTTGCTTAAAATCATCAATTCATAGAAAATAATTTTTCAATATGCTTTTAAAAGCATACAATGACTGGGGAATACTAAACTTGAATTCTTTTTCCTTTTTAATGTAGAAAATACTGTCAATATCTACTTAACAGCATTGTTTTTAAAAATTTGTCGACAATCCTGAACAATTGCAAAGCCATAAGGAGCCGAAGTAAAAACCAGGAAAAGCTTATTATTATCAGCACCAGAACAGAAACAGAAACTGAAGTGAAACTGAATTGAATTGAAATAATAAAAGAAAAGATTTTTTACGGCATTAAATTATGGAAATTACACTGTTTCCTCTAGTAAATTTGATTCTTTATGGATTCTATCATAGGGAAGTCTCCCTATGCTAACCACGCATAGGGTAAACCATGGCCACAATTGGTATCGAAATTAAGGGAAACGTTGCTGCGTAGAATAAGGATAATTCAACTGATTGGTCTAGTAGGTCAAATAGCATGTAGTAGCTGATTTATCTTTTCAGAATTGTCACGAGACTCTACGTAATGAAAAGTCATGTTTGTTGGCTAGGTAGTCTCTATGGACTACGTATCGATTTGGACTACCAAAGGCAGAAGTAAGAATGCTTCTATCAATGCATGCCGGTCCATCTCATCTCATACAGAAATTGCTAGACCAACCGCATAAAGTTTCTCTTTAAAATTTTCTCTCCCCCACAGAATTCTTTAATTGTTGCGACTCAGAGGAGAAAGATGACGTCATCTGTCACCAAATATACTCTAATAATTATGCTTGATATTGAGGTATGGAAGTAAGTCTAGATATTGAAGCAAGGAGGAAGATCTTTGTGTTGCGTTCTAGATTTAATTTAATGTGGTAGCACACCGGGTCTAAAGTTTTTTTAAGGAGTGGTGCGACCTAATCTAACCAAAGTAACCAGAAAAACTTGCTTAACTGAAACAAAAACAGCAAAACTCTTATGGGGCAATATCTATCATAGACCGTGAATTAAAAACTCCTTAGATCGTTCAGTTTTCGTGCAGAAATCTTTCCACCGAATGTAAATAGGCACTCACTTTACTCTGTATAGCTTGTCATTGTGGTAAAGGCACACAATTGCTATCGAAAACTGAACAGCACCCTTTAATAACTGCTTTAATTTTGTTTGGAAAAGGTGTACTCATAACCACGCCAAAAATTTCGTGAATGACCTGCTAGTTTTCATACGCTGTTGTTTGCATTCAAGCATAAGCAAATTTCACTCTTTTCCACACAGAATAGCTAACAGACTTCAAACCATTACGCAGATCCAATGTCTACAAAATAGCAAAAGCAGACGTTTTCCCAAAGCAGGTACTAAGTAAGTAAGTGAAAGGAGGGGGAGGGGGAGGGCAGTAAATTTAAAAATCTTTCCCCTTCTTCAACTTAAACATCATCTTGCTTTAAATTGTTCATTTAGGCTGTCTAATGTTTCTGTCATTTATGTGGGTTGCATTATGCACACGAAGGTCGTAAACTACACAAGGCGAACAGAAACTCTTGTGGTAGGAGTAAACAAACCCAAGAGTATGAAATGGTGTGCGAGGGGTGGACAAGTAAGTACTCCATGAAAAATGTATGCCAATGTAAAAAGCTTTTCCAGCTTTTCCATTTTCAAACGCACACAGACAGTCGATAGCCGTATTGTTGTTATTGTTGAACAATTCGTGGACATTATTACCAACAATTTGGGAATTCCCTGACGAGTATTGAATTTCGAGTGTGGCTGACACTGTTGTCTGTTTGTCAAATGGATCAAATGGTTTTGGTAATGGGGGAGTTTAAAGAGGATGAGTGGTTGGTTTCCTCTTTTTTTCTGTTTTGGAAAAGAAAAAGTCTTTTCATGCATAAACATTTCGTTTTGTGAAGAATATTGAAATGTTTCTATTGTTGTCGCTAAAAGTGTGTTGAAATGTTTCTATTTGTTGTTGTTGTTTTTTTTATCAGTTTAAAAACAGCATCTGGTTTCCTTCTTCTTTTTTTGTTTTAATCTGCCATTTAGAAGCGATTAAATTATTACGAAGCCAATAAGAAGTTTTTGTGTTGATAAAATTCTGAGCACTTAATAAACGAAGAAATTGTAGGATTACGCTTTAAAAACAAAAGTTTTCAAAATTCATATTAAAACTTGTGATTTATTTGAAACGAGATGATTATTTAATCACTCGCTGTCATTCAGACCCCAACCAATCTCATTCAAATAAAGTTCATGATGTTTAATAGGAAAATATTTTGAATTTTCTAAGTTATATTCTCCTTGGGCTACCAACGAGAGAATTAAGAACCTCTTATACCAAGACAATCTGCCAATAAATCTACCAAATAAAACTAAAAATATCCTTTGATCGAATATATAAGGATTCGTAGATCAGGAATTCTCCTTGAGTTTTCTGAACAAATGTTCTCGATCTGATCACTACAGAAGACAAACATGTCGTAAATCGGCAGCAGACTCTATTGACTACATTATTCAATCATGAGAAGGAGGCCATCCTTTAATAAGTCTTGAAGACGTGAGTCCACAGTTCAACCCCATGTTAGATATCTTTAACAAAACGAAATTTGAATATTTTTTAGGCGACTTCCTCTCAGCGGATTCTGGCAAAAACTCTAAGAGTAAATTAAAAATTGCCATGAAAAGTTTCTCAAAAAAAAAGTCTGTCGTTCGGAATCAACTTTAAACTGTAGGTTCCGGCCACTCATGTGCTAAATTAGCCCAAACAACAGCGGTAGAAGAAGTTGCGTCGTAATCCTGACTGAAGGCTTGTAATAACTAATTATGTATGTATGCATGATAGAATAGGGCAATTGAACGTGGATGAACAAGAGTTAAAATGCATGAAAAGGACTCTCCTGCTGGAAACTGATTCAAAATAGAATAAGGGTAAGAGAACTCTTGACACTTCCATTTGATATTAGCAGTGTTTCCAGTTGCTATGAATTCCATTCCAATATCTGACTAGTCAATGTTATAGATTATATGCTAAAAATATCGGGTCAGAGAAAAAGAGAAGAGCCAAGTGACGAACGTAGAGAATTATCTCATCAGTCTGGTGCTCTCTGCAATGAAGCACTACAGAACAGATGACCTATTGCATTCTACCCTTCTAAAATCATTAGGAACCTCTTCTTCAGGTATAAGAAGGCTGAAATCCACTCACGAGCAATAAAACGACAGAAGTCATGCTTAATACTAAATCTCTAAGCTCATTAAGAACCTCTGCTACAGGTATACTAAGAGGTCAGAGGAATGAAACGCTGCTAGCAATCTAGTTTTCAATCTCAGAGTAGAATGCTCAATCAGACATTTTTTAGGATCTTAAGAAGCTCCTTATTTAGGCAAACGACCCTCTCCGTTCTAGAACGTTCTTGTATAGGTCATAGTAGCCTCTAGACTCTACAATTTCCGCTATTCCGCGGACTTCTACCCACCGTCTCCAATTATTCTTCCACTCACCGTTTTCAATTATTATCCGAAATGAGCAAGTCGTAAACAGTGTCAGGAATGAATTGTATTCTCTTTCGAAGGCAGTTTTCTGTTTACAAAAATACGAAAATATTTATTGCCTTTAGCCTACTTGTGTTAACTTCACTTAGCCTTCTGGCATTTATGCCAACACTTCTGTTAGTCGCTTAAGAAGACGGTCACTTAAAAACAGACCGAGTCAGGTCACTAATAGTCTAGATAATCATTTCTATGATAGTTTATTACCTACCTTAACTATCTTACAACCGTAGAAGTGTCCAATGTCAAGTTTCAAAAGTTATGAAAGCCCTTTTCAATGTCCAACAAGCTTGCAAGACTTAAAGGATCTTTAATATGATCAACCACTTCCAAGGCAGCCTTCACAGACTAACCAATGTCTATTAAGTAGGCATGCCAAGCTCCACTGAAGTCCCTTACCTATCTACCTATTCGAGGTAAACAATTGCCAACTAAAAATTCCCGCAATACATCCACCAACAGCATTAAAGTTCCAGAGCCAAAGAAACTTTAAAAATACAAAATTTAACTACGTATGCAATATTACACTGTGCACGCTGCGCTAAGTTTTTTTTTTTTTAATTTTTAATTATTGTGTTGAATTTAATAAAACAATTTAAATATTGTATGTTTTCCATCGTTTGTATAGATTTCATTGAATAAAGAAATCCCATGAATTCAATCACGGTTAACCTCCCTCTTCATAGCCACTTACTTTCCATTACTCAAGTTTCACATTCATTTGAGGTATTTAAGAGTAAAATGTTATAATTTTCCTTCTGTAAATCAATTTTCTTTATTTCCTATAGTTCTTGTTAGAATATAGAATTACATGGACTTTAACAACAGCAACAACACAAGGAGAAAAATATCTCCCTGCTCCATTACAATTTGCAACACCGAGAAAGACAACACTTGTTACCACTTGAAGAAAATTAATAAGAAATGGAAGAAGAAGAAAAAAAACTAGACGTGAAGTGAAAAAATAGAAAAGAAAAAAGAAAACAAAATAAATCCTTAAGGCTGTCAATCATTTAAGACTATTTTTCTTTTTTTTTTTTCTTTTTATTTTATTTTGGCCAAGTTTAACAAGGCATTTAAATGTTGACAGCCATTGGAGGAGCCAAACAGAGAGACGCCTGCATATAGTTGGAGGATTGTGTTGTTGTTATTGTTGTTGTTGTGTAAATATTGTTCATCGTTAGGTTTGAAGAAATATTAGCTTCAAGTCTAAAATCAATTAATATTAATCAAATTTATTTATGATACTCCCGGTCACTTAACCCAGTTTACTTAAACTTGCTTTTGCCATAACTAAACCTGGGCGGGGTGTGGGGCAAAATGAATGAAAAATCTATTGGCAGCACATTGTGGTTATGGGTATGAGAAAAGCATGGCAAATAAGTAGCATTGCTGCTTGTATGTTGTATTGCCGCCAACCCTACTAAATCCGTACTTGAATGTTTATTCATTTAGAATAAGTTTCCATAGAGGGATTCCCCTTCGCAAAAGAAAAACAAGGTAAAATATGGGTTTGAATATTTCATTTGTTTTCCATTTTCCATGTTCTCCCTGTGAGATTCTATTAAATCAATAGACCACATTTGTTGGTTGATTGCTGTTCGAGTTTATGTTGGTTGTGTTCTTGCTTTCTGGTAATGATGGGCGGTACGTACGTTTTTCAAGTGAAAATGAATTTTTCTTGTTTAAATATTTACAAAGATTTTATGCGAAACAATAAACTTTAAATACAGCAGCGCGTTCTATTTAAATTTAAAATTCTAAGGACGCTTACAGAAAAATTATATGAAGATGATAAGAATTGGTAGACATGATATAGCGCCAAGGCCTGTACTGAAAGGTGTCACTACATTGAACATGTAATCAGATCCCTATCTGCGAAGAATTCTGTTCATATGTAGAAATAAAACTCTTTTCGACCATATTACAGCATTTTTCATAACTCTTGTTAGAGTTTTTGGCACTAAGTTCCCTCATTGCTGACATATATTCGCTTTGACAACTTCTGGAATCGAAGAACTAGGAAACTCAAAGAAGCCACACACCACAAAAGAGTCTTAAAACGGTTAAGTGATCAAGATGGCAGATTGTATGAATAGGAAACGTAGTCCTCAGAAATTTGATCGCGCACATTGCTGTATTTTGCTCTTATTCTACCGTACGCTAGACAGAGAGCCATTGCATGAAGGTAGGCTAAGTTTCCTACATTCTAAGCTGAGCAGAATTTATAATGATGTAGTTCAGGAAGAACAATTACTCACTATTAATGTCGTATGCCTATGCGTACATACATAATTGGTGTTTACAACCCTTCAGTCAGGATTACAATCTAGTTTCTAACACCACTTGTGCTGTATGTATTAATTTTATACATGGAGTGGCAGGCCCTGCAGTTAAAGTCGACTCCCGAACGACAGATGCTTTTGAGAAACTTTTCATGACAATTTTTTTTACAGAGTTTTTGCCAGAAACGGCGTGAGGAAGTCACCGAAGAAATACTTTTCATATTTCGTTGTGTTGGACACATCTGACGTAGGCTTGAAACTACAGCGACTTCAATTCTATTCATTCAGTTAAAGTAACAAAAAGTGACTGTACATGCTAATCTAACGTTCGTCACGGTTTTCTTCGGCCATACAGTACACGAAAAAGTAGACTCGATGTAATCCTTCTTCGTGTGTTGTAGCAAATTTTCAATGCCCAAAAACTATGTCTCTACTTACCCACAAGTACCCACAGTAATGAAAAAAAAAACGTCATTGCTCATGATAAATTTCGATGAAAGCTTAGCTTCTTCCTACTCGATATCCAGGATAGTTTAGGTTACGTGTAGATGTCGGCCACCAAAGTTTAATGATCGACTGCTAGCAACTGCTATAATACTTTGGCGTTCTATACGACATCTTCAGTCCTATTGGTGTAGTATCTTGTAGGTTGAAATAACGGTTATAAAGCTTCGGAATCGACTTTTAAACTTTATTGTTACGCCACTCATGTATAAAGTTAATACACACAACATAAGTGGTTTGAGAAGCTAGGTCGTAATCCTGACTAAAGGGTCGTAATGACCAATTATGTATGTATGTATGGATGTGGCTGCATCTATTGTCTAACCATTCTCCCAAAGACCAGCTACTAAGCGGTGTAATAGTAGGTAACCAGTTAATGTTGAATGAGAAATTAAACGCAACATATTGCCTTCAAATATCCCAATTGTCAATTGCTTTTGAATTGTTTGTTTCGTGCATTTGGCTATTGGTACTCTTTTGGTACTTTCCAATAGAATATCAATGAAATAAATTTCGTCCTTTGTGCAGATATTCATCAAACACGAACTAAACAAGAAATAGAAAAAAAATAAATAATTTGATCGCCTTTATTTACATTTTTCTTCTTGTTCTTCTTGCAACATTACCTTCTCCGGAAGGACTTTCAATTTTCAACTTCTTTTGCCAATACAACATGTTTGCATGTACATATGTATGTGTAGGTATGTTAATGTATGTGAGTATTATAATTCCTATAAAACGGTAAATGTGTACATGTATAGCTAGTGTATGAAAATTCAATTCGCATAAAAATCTTTCACTCTCGCTCTCTCTCTCTCTCTCTCTCTCTCTTCCTGTCTGTATCTGTGTGTGTGTGCGTGTATATGTACAAGTATTTTTATTTTGTATTTGTCTCCATGGTAAATAAAATGAAAACTATGATTTTATTTTCTCCAAATGCTTTAACACATGCACACATATACACGTACACGTACAGGTTCGTTTGTATTCACACTCGTATATTCCATACCCATAATGTGTATAATATGTGGCCATAATAACCACTTTAAATGCACTGAACCGAACATTATTGAATTGATTTCAATTTAATTGGAAAACCACTGAAACCTTTTCTCTTTTTTTTTTGTTGTTGTTGTTTTTTTTTTTCTTCTTCTCATTCACAATACAAGTAGCAGTACGAGAATGACGACGACGACAACGGCGCGGACTGATAGTAATGTAAGTAAGGCAATATACAGAGAGAGAGAGAGAAGAGAGAGATATGATGACTCAGTCAGTGGTTAGTAAGTGTTGTTGAATGTATTTGCAAAAAAAAAAAAAAAAAAGTACGAGTTTATTGCGTTTGGAAAGGAAATATTGTCTTCATAGTCACTGCCATAACGTGGTAAAGGAGCACACAGTTAAACCAATATGGTTGATTTAGAATTGGCAAGTTAAGGAATATTAAATGGGTTTTGAAAATTGCCATTGCCGTACAGAGGGTTGCCAATAGCTATTTAAAATCGCCTAAATCTAGAAGCAGATTTTCGAACAATGCCAATACGATTTCAATTCTTAAATTAAAACACAATATTTATATTCTCTTCTATTTGTTCCCTTTAGCGGAGAATCTGCATGCGATTTCTATTGTAAACAAATAATACTTGGCACTATAATATCGATCAGAATGTAGGGTATTATTGTCAGACTGTTTTTTTAACGTTATGATACACAATTCAACTCTCTTTCCACTTCCTACATTCAAGACTCATGAAAATAATAAAATTGTTTTAACAAAAAAGGTGTTCCATTCGCCCCCTCATCAGCGATGAGGCCTATATATAAAGAACCGCGTACCCACGAACAGCCAAAAATTGTCAAATTTTGAGACGATGTCATCTATCATGACCTCCAAGAATAGTCAAAGCATCACGATCATTGGCATCATCGGCTCATATTTTTTGAAAATGGCATTGGTCATCACAGTCAAAGATGAGCACTATAGGTCGATGATTGCCAACCTCTTTTGAGTCTGAACAACATGAGATTTTAATAGGAAGGCGTTGCGTGACATACAGCTCAAGGAATTTTTTATATTCTTCTCGAATAATTTAATAACATGGTCATTTCACGTGAAGGTAATATAAACTGACCATCGAGATCAAGCGATTTGACCCCGTTGGACTTGTGTGGTTTTCTTAAACCCACATAGCGGTCGTCAAAACCAATATAACCCATGCCATCGCTAACATTCAGCCGATTTATGCTCTAGAGTCGCAGTAAATAGGGCAGCAATATCCAGAGATTGGTTACCTCATGACAGCCTTATGATGGAGAACTAAAAGTACACTTTTTCAGTCTCTATGCCAACATGTGGGCCATGTGATGATGAGAATGAATCATTCTTAAAGCCTGTGGTTGCATATTTAGGCCATCTCTCGCGTTCGACAGATTTATGCGCCAGAGTCTTGGTAAATTGGATATTTCAAATGCCCACACCCACAGTAGCCATGGCAGACATTTAAACAATTTTATGTTCCCAATCTAATGGCATCAAAAGGTCATTAAAATCAATAAAATATCTTGGGTATCTAGCAGACATGCATGCACATAATAAGTCATTACAACCTAACAGTCAAAATTACAAACTAGCTTCTCACACCACTTTGTTGTTAATTTTATGATGAGATGGTGGGACAATTTAAAACCGATTCAGACTCAGAGTTTTTTGGCAGAAATCTGTTTAGAGACAGGCCGCCAAGGAAATAATTTTTGGCATTTCGTTTTTTCTAGATGTGTGCTGGGTTCGGACCACGGCCTCATGTCTAATAAGCCAACGCACTACCAACTAGAACTACGGTGACTATCGATGCCACAAAATAATATCAATAGGCCTTTCAAACGAATAAAAACATTTCGATGATATTGCACACACAACATTATGTTCCAGTCCAATACGTTAAAAATAACCAACAAACTATTTGGCAACCTTGTCTCTTAGTATGACAAATTTATGAAAAATAAAACTGAAAAAAGGAAACGCAGTTTAATGTAACTACAGCGTAATATTTTCGCACCATATTTTTGTGCAGTCAACGGGACCGTTAGATTTAAACAATTTTTATGTGTATGTGTAAATATGTTTAAGTTAACAGCTCCCATCGCTGGCATGGTAAAGATGTTTCAATACAATTTCACACCTACAATTAAGTTGACATTACTTACCTGCACACGCAATTGTTACAGAATCTGTTGTGATGATGATGATGATGATGATGACAACAATTCATGCGATCGCAGAAAAGAGGTGATAGTGACGGTGAATGGTGAATGGTGAATGGTGATGGTATTGGTGGTGAGTTGTGTTTTGTGTTTTAATTAACGCAAACTTTTATAATTTGCCAAACGTTCAATTATTGGAAAATTGCCTTTTTGCCACAAACACACACACACATACGCACACTCATGCAACATATGTTGCACGCATAGTGGTGATATGGTGTCATATTAATTTTTTTTTTTGTTTTACTGTCTTTGTGTAAAAGTGTTTATTGGCTCATTGTAGTTGTTGTTGTTATTGAAAGTGTGTGGCGGTTGCAGCAAAGCGTAAACGTAACGTTTTTTTAATTGAATTTTTAATTCATGTTTGTTGGCTCCTGTTAACTCGTTATCATGTGGGTGGCACGTAGTTTTAACGCATTAAAAAGTCTATTTGTTTCTCATTATGGCCACATAGCTACGTTATATGTTATGCCTTAAAGCAGTTGATTTTCTTCTTTTGTTTTTCCAAAGAATAAAAGTGGCAACAAATGATAATGATGATGATGATGATGAGAATGATGAGAATGATGATAATAAAAGAAAAATGTGTGATTAATAATGGTTGTCACTTTGCCTATGATGATGAATATTTTTTTAAATCTTTTTGCTCTTTTTTCTTTTCCTAAGATTTATTGTTATTAAATCACTAAAGATGATGATATTAAGACTGGAGGGTGCAAGCATAATAGGAAAGAAAGCAAAAAAGAAAAGAAAAATAATCAACATTTCATTTCTTCTTCTCCGTTTTAGTGTTATGAACTGGCATTATGCCCTCTAAACTGGCAAATGGACAGACGAATGGTTTTTAAATATTTTACTCTTACTGTTGTAGTTGTAGTTGTAGTTGTAGTTGTTATAAATGATGTCCGATTTAAAATGTTTGTGTAATTAATTGTTTAGAAATGACTAATGAGATGTATTCCCCTTAAAATGAATGATTATTTAAGGGAGTTTTGTGGCAAAAGCATTCAAGCCTGTTGGTTGTCATCCTAGGGAATGTATAACAAATGAATAAAAGATGAGCTAAGGGCGAGTAAAAGAAAATTTTTAACACTATTTTCCACTTTGTTAAAATACTACAATAACACCCATGCACGCATACAAACATATTGAATGATGACTAGCAAATATTTCCAAATGTTTTGAATTTTAAGCTTTAAGGTGGTATTTAAAGCATAAGCAAAATTTCTTAAATTCCATATTAAAATTGCAAGTCACGGCTAAGGATTTTGATTTTTGAAATAATAGCGCATACAAGCAGCTGAAGGGCAAAGATTTAAAGTTTTAAGAAAATTGTGTTGAAAATATTTGTCTGGCATAGTAGATTTGAAGTGAAATTTATTGTTTGAGTGTGGTCAACAAAATATTTACAGATGTTAACAACATTAATCAGTAATAGAGACTCATGCTTAAATAGTCCTTCATCTATATTACTTGGAGGTCATAGGGAGAAATTCATATGAAGAGCAATGAGCAGTTAATCGTTTTCTGTTTATATCATCAAATTATGCATAATTTCCAAGCAATGAGCAGAATTAAAGAACTTTGAAACGCTATGTGATCCCCAAAAATTATACTCCTCTTGAGAAACTATGCCATGAAAATACTATCGTAGAAAACCAAGGCGATATGAATCAGATTTCTCAGTGACACCAAGGAGATATTCAATAAATAATCTTGAGATTGCACTGATAGGGAAAAAATGAAGATAGTAAGTAAATAGCTTATGATTCTGATGGAATACGATAAGAAATATGTTTTGCGCCATAATAAGTACAAGAAAATTGTGGGACTTTATCTAAGAAGCATTTGTAGGCTATGTAGTGAAAATTAGGTCATCCTTTGTTGGGTGCGAATTTTTCACAATGAGCAAGCAGTCGATGCAATGCCGGGTTGGGAACCCTTCTGTAGAGTGGGGGCATATATTTGAAAAGATATGTTAGGAGAAAGGCAAAATAAAGCGAGGCAAAGACTCTACTCAATCCAAAACGCTTCTTTCACAATGCTCGAGCAATTGAGCTTGAGTAGATAGGTATTCTAAGCCATAGCTTCGGTCAAAACCCTTCTGTCGACTGATGACAGCTATTTGAAAAGTTATGCCCAGAGAATGTGAAGATAAAGAGAGAAGCAAAGAAATCTGAACAAATTCAATCCAAGACGGTTTGAAGCAATTAAAGCTTTTGTAGTGAAATTACAGTCATGCATCCAACAATCCAATAATAATCTGAGATTAGTAACTCTATGACAGCATTATGACCGCGTCCTCAATGTAAACTTATTGAGCCTCTGGACCAACATGAAGACTCTGTTACGATGAGAATATATCATATGAACACATTCCTAGAGCTTAAGGGGGATTAATGCATCACAAGAAGAAGCCGTGGAATGTTATTGTTGACCGCTATCACTATTACGAAAATGATCAAGGCCGTAGGCATGGAGGAGACAGTTTAAAGGTATCATATGTAGTTGCTGTAGTTTAGTAGGTAGAGTTTTGGCTTATTAGAAGCGAGCCCGTGATTCCAACTCCAGCTTAGACATCTGAAACTAAATGAAGATATTGAAAAAATATTTCTTAGGCGACCTCCTCTCAGGGGATTTTTGACAAAAACTCTGCGATTAAAAAAAATTGCCATGAAAATTTTCTTACAAAATCTGATAAGATCGTTATACCGCCTAAAAGGTTGTGATAACTAATTATGTAAAGTAAAGAAGTAGTAGACATGAGGCCACTGTTGTAACCCTGATTAGACATCTGAAGCCAAACGAAATGTGAAAAAATATTTCTTAAGCGACTTCCTCTCAGCAGAAATTTGACAAAAATTCTGCAATTAAAAAAAAAAATGCCATGATGAAGTTTCTCAAAAACACTGTCATTCAGAGTCGACTTTAGACTACAGGTCCTGCTACTCCTTTATAAAATTAACAAGTGGTATGATAAGCTAGGTCTTAATTGTGACTGAATGGTTGTAACGACTGTTTATGTATGTATGTAAGTATGGAAATTAGACAAGCATGTGTTATTCACATTGTTTTTCTTTTCCATTCGGTATTGGACATGAATTATGAAAAACTGCTACAAAAGAGTATGAAGACACAAAACATTTTCATGCATAATTCAAGATTAGAATCACTTGTCATCGTAAATCATAGAATCAATTACTTTACAAAGGTATTAAAGGTATTAATTTCCTTAGAGATATGCCTTCCTTAAGAAATTTAATAAAAAAAAAACTCTTTATTTACGAGACTTTACATTTAATTTCTTTAATTAAGTTTCTCTGTTAGAAAATCAACAAAACAAAGCAAAAAGAAAAACTTTCATTTCCTTTATTTGTATTTGTATTCCGTATAACAAACTATTCCCATATAAAATAATGAATATTTCCCTTTAAAATATCCGTAATACTGTCTCTCTCTCTCTCTCTCTCTCTCTCTCTCTCTGTCTCTATCTATCTATCCTGCTTTCAATATACAAAATACATATTAAACCAAGGAAAACAAATCTCAATTATTAAAATAACACTTATTTTGGAAATTTCTTCTTCTTCTTGTTCTTCTTCTTGTTCTTCTTTAACACATTACGAAAACTTTTAAATTAAAAGCAGCAGTAATAATAACAACAACAACAACAACACAGCAATTGTAACCACAATAAGAAATGAAAGAGGAAAGAAAAAAAAAGTCAAATAACAACAACAAATAACAACAATTCATAAAAATACTTAAAATTCTTATCTTCATTTCCTCAATATGTTCAAAACTTTTTGTGCCATTGAACGAGAGATTTCAAGAACAGTAAAGCTCTTGTACTCAAGTGATATGAATATGGAAAATATGCGAGTATTGCGGGACAAGTTTAAAACAAATGAATTTAAATAAAAATTCTATCATTATGAGAAACCTTAAAACACAACCCTCGTTATTACATAAACCATGGTAAGGACAACAACAAGAGAAAATTTGTGTCTTCAAAATAATAAAAATTTAAACAAAATCATCAACAATAAACGTTGACATCATTGTCTTCCGCATACAATGACAATTGGTATTAAATTTCTCTCTCTCTCTCTCTCTCTCCCTCTCTTTCGTTCTGTAATTTTTTAAGAAGCTGTAGTTAAGATGCTTGACTTTCCTCCCATACTCCTACCATTATTTGACTATTTCTTCCAATCCATAATGAAAGGAAATAATTTGAAGAAAAAAGTTTTTTCCCATCATCATTTTATCAGCGGCAGCATCATTCTTCACAGCCAACAAGTGATTTGAAAACAAAAGCACAATGAATGAAACCAACAATGGGCCTCCCAAATCTATTTAAGAAGACTTTCTTAGTAAAGCAAAAAGAGAGACAGAAGAACAACAACGAAATTAAAATATTTTTTTTTTTTGTTTTTAAGCTTATAATACGGAATCAATGACAGTGAATAGCACAGGAAGCTACAAAAAATATTTAACAAATGAGGAGTGAAATAATTTCCTTTTGTGAAACAATTTTAATGAAAAATCAAAATAAATATTCGAAATTCTTTGTTTTTCTTCCCATTTTCATTGATTTCCATTGACTATTTCCAAGACTATTTGAAAGATTTAAAGCGCTGTAAAGGAATTCAAAATATTTTATGAATTTCCAAGGCTTTGTTTTAAAATGGAATTACAATTCTGTTCAGGGAATTTGTTTTGATAACATTCGTTCATAAGGACCTTGAACAACAAAGGAGTTCTGTTCTAAATGAGCAAATTAGGCAAGATCTACAAACAATACAGGGAACAATGGCAACGTAACTGCTCAAGTGCATAAGTTTTGTGAAAAAACAAGGATTTATAGGAGTTATTAATGACGAGGTATGAAGCAACAGCAAAGAGAGGGGGTAAAAATATGCATTTATAAACGCCAAGTCTCCTGTCTTTTTTTCTTTTTTAGTGTTTACAGACAGGAATCCAAACTTTTCACATGAACACTAATGAGCAATCAGTAAGCAGTCCAACTACTATGACTGTGCAATTCGAATGGTACATACAATCATGATCATTACAGTTTAAAGTCGATGCTGAACGACAGATTTTTGAGAAACTTTTCATTGCAATTTTTATTTTACTCTCAGAATTTTTGCCAGAAATCTGCTGAGAGGAAGCTGCCCAAGACATATTTTTTCTTATTTTCATGTTGATATCTGACCTGGGGTTCGAACTGTGGCCTCAGGTCTAACCAGGCAATACGCTAACTACTATGCCACGACAGTTGTAATTTATCCACCATACGGCGGCCAAACTTGAAGTGTTATAGCACAATCTACCGCTCTATGGAGACACCGATCATGCGTTTATTATTCCAAATAGGCGGTTTAGTAGCTGCATTGGTCTATCAGAAATAAATTGCCGACAGGACTCAAAGGAGTATAATATCATTAAGAGTTAACCTTATTCATCTATTAAGCAGTATGAACATCATGCAAACAACACATTTATCAGTGAAAATATCTTACATCTAGACAATCCAGCCACAATTTCAGCCTTGGGCTACAATTGAACACTTCATATCCATTAAGCTCACATATGGACTATCTACGGCGTAGTCACAAGCAAAGACAAGATATAACAATACTGTCTTACAGTCAGGATGTTATGAACTTCATAAAGCAGTGATAGTATGGCATTATCTGGAGAAGCTAAATCGTTTGGATAGTGAAAATTAGTCTATCCTCTGCTGTGTACCATGTTAAGAGTAGGAATTCTCGACTAATGAGCGACTAGTCGAGCTTGTAAAGAGGTGCTCTTTCACGCTACTAATGCAACCAGAGCCCTTCTATGGAGTGAATATTTGGAAAGAGAAATAAAGAGAGATAAAGTCTCTTCTCTAACCAAAGAGGTTTTAGGCAATGAAAACCTTTCTTAGCAAACTATCCTAGTCTAATAGGTTCAGACACCAGTGCAGACAACTTGAATAAAACGAGAAATGAAAAAAATATTTCTTTAATTTTGGAAACCTACTCTCGGAAAACATGAAGTCACCTTAGACTAGGAGGTAATGAATTGGCCTAGGTCAACCATGTCCAACAGAACAAAATATGAAAAAATATTTCTTGGACTATGGCCTCTCAGCAGATTTCCGGCAAAAACTCTGTGAGTAAAATAAAAAAATTTCTAAAAGAAATCTGTTGTTCAAAGTCAACATTAAACAATAGATCCTGCCACTTAATGTTATGAGAACTTAGTTCGTAATCCTGACTAAAGGGTCCTAATGACCAATAATGTTTGCATGTATGGCCTGCAACATGTTGGAGATCAATTTGAAATTTCTCTGATAAATTCCCATACAACAACATAAATGGTGGTCGTAATCCAGACTGAAAGGTTGTAATGACCAGTTATGTGGCTGGATTGTTTTAACACTGGGTTACAACATAATATCCATCATTAATGGCGGCTAAAGTACTGAAAAATTCTATCAAAAATGGAGCTCATGCATGAACAACTTTTGGCAAAGCTGCAAACAGCAATTTTAATGGAATAATCTTTAAAGAGTAAACAGCAAGTAAACATTCGTGTATTGCTTTGCAAATCTAAATTTCATTTACTTTTTAAAATTGCTTGCGTTTTTTTTTTTGTGTTAATTTTATCATGTTTTTAAAATTTTGTATTTTTAAACTTCTAATCAGGCGGACCCATTGCAATCGGATGTATTTATTCAACATTTTTGCAAAATTGTTTATCAAACATACTTTGGTTAGAAAAAACAAAAAACTCCTTCCTAAGTAAGCAAAAAAAAAATTTTATTTAAAATACTTAATAAAGATCCCCAGCCAAATTAAAGCTTATCAAACCTTTTAACAATTGCTTGTGTATTCATAATGAGCACTTTTCATAGCTTAAAAAACGTTTTATTTTTAATCATTAACGTACAAAATTCTTAAAAAAAAAAGGAAACCACTTAGTATGCAACGTAGAAAAATAAAATTATTCATAAGACTAATACGACTTGCATTTACAATAATCCAAATAGGCCACCACCAGTTCTGCGATTATTATTACCACCAGCCGGTGGTGAACTACCTAAAATACCACCAACTAAACCGCCACTACCACCTCCACTGTTATCTCTAATGCCAGGCTTTCCATTACCAAGAATGCCACCCAAATTAGTACCACCTCCCAGCTGCTTAGTTATACCACCCAGGGAACCTTGCAAATTTGATAAAACACTGCCTAAGCCTTCACATGACGTCGACGTGAGTGGACTTAGTGGTGCACCAAACAGAGACAATTCACAGAAACGAAAATCTGAATCGGTTGTTACATCAGTATCGACTTTAATAAACGGCGTACCCTTGCCGGTAACACTTTGAAAGAGATTGTCAGTGAATTGACCAATTTTGCTATTCTCACTGAAGTCAGAGGCAAATTTCACAATCATGCCGATCATATTATTGCGCACCTTAAGATCCTGTTCACTTGTCAAACGGGTTCCAGGTATGGGATTACCAAAAACATCATTACAATCGAACAAATAACCCAATTCATCACCATGGGCAACTATTTCGGAATTGCTATTCTTAGTATCAGCAACAATGGGTAGACCGCGTAAGAAGTTAATGCCTTTCGACGTTGTGCCATTGTATTCAAAGCTATACATAAAGGCTGGTGCAATTTTCGACCATACTTGGGTAGTCAAGACAGCCGGCAAATTAAACAAGACATCTGTGGTGGCTTCAACAACCTGAAATAAAATTTCTTTTTAATTTTCTTTCTTTTTTCTTTTCTTTCATTCCTACCTTCGATAAAATCTGATTTAAATTTAAAGTCTCTGGCACTTTTAGAACTTCATTTAGTGTTGGCGTCAAAGCACTAGATAAACCGGGCAATGCCGCTTTCGATATTTCTCCAGTGACCTGATCAACTCTCAAGAATGAAGTCAAATCTTTAAGAGCATCCGTCAAGGAACCCAGAAATTTCTCAGCTGAACCAAAGACCTTGTTAATGTTGTCCAAAGTAAAAGCATTGGCCGTTTCGTGTTTTGTTACACCCGTTAGTAAGGGTATGGCAGTAAAATTGCCACTTTTAAGTTGTACATCCGGTTCAGCCACAATTAAACCTGGCAAGGCCCTGCCATCATCCTCACCCTCTATATGAGGCTGGAAACCAATACTGCCTGATAGGCCTTTAATCATAGCTCTGCCAGCCAATCTTTCTGTTTGTATTTTCGAATCATTTTCTATAATTTCTTCTGCCGTTTTCTAAACATTGAAACGAATCAAAAATAAATTAAAAAATTTTAAGTAATTATCCAACTACCCACCTGTCGTAAGCATTTGACAATTTCCAATTCATTTGTGACAGGGCAACCATTTATTTCTGCAACTTCTTGTACACTCTGTACGGGTTCTTTATCGGTGGCATATTGTGATAAAGCAGTACCAGACATGGCCACCACACCGGTTATATCACCAGCACTTCTTGCTGACCTTGACATGGATAAATACATGGCACTTGCTGCCCCTGAACCATGGCCCACTGCTTTTACTTTCTTGGGATCACCACCAAAGTGCGATATGTAATCGTTAACCCATCTCAAGGCTGCAGCCATATCGAACATGGCCAAATTGCCATCGAACTCTTTAGTACCATCGCCAATAATACCCAGTGAACCCAAACGATAATTGGGTGCCACTACAATAACATTTTGCTGAGCAATAGGTGTGGCATCATATTGATTGGCTGAGCCATAACGAAAACCTCCCGGATGTATCCATACAATAACGGGTAGGCCCGTTGTTTCATCAGGCATACGCGGCGTATAAATATTCAACAGCAAACAGTCTTCATCGCCTATGATACGATTCTGATTACGAGGATCCGGTTGTATGCAAGGCGGTCCATATAAAGTGGCATTAATATCGCCATTCAATCTCTTATAAATAGGTCGCGCATAACGATTTTGACCTGTTGGTGGTTCGGCATAATGCAGTCCCAAAAATGTATAAATTTTCGTTACAGGATTACGAAAACCCTCAACGCGTGCATCACGATTGTAAGCGCGTGTAAACACAACCGGATCATCTGGTGGCGGCGCCTTTGCATGATGACCACCGACTATACGTTTAACACGTTTTGTTTCACTCAAGGTCACCAACAGTAGGCCCAACACTAAAGCTAAACAAATATGCCTCGCTTGCATTGTTTCTTTTGTGCTTTTATGGTATCAGAACATCAAAGTTTGCCAAAACCAGCCGTTAACGTACTAAATCCGTTGTTTGTTGCCCTTAAACTGAAAATGTAATAAACAACTGACTGGTGTTTGTGTCCGCGTTCGTGTTCGTTGTATTAAAACAAAACTTTAAGTGGGATTTTCTTTCCGCTCATTGAAGCTGCTGTTCTCTTGCTCAATCTCTTCTTTTTGTTTATTTAGAATTTTGATAAAAAAAAAAAGCTGCTTTAAATTTTTTTTGTTGCTTTTTTGTTTGTTTTCTTTTTAACAGATAGTACGTTACACTATTTGGGAAATATATTCGGTTTTAAATAATGTATGCTCATGAAGGCAGAAATTACATTGACGGCTAGACGTAGCGTAGTTATAGCTGGGGAGATAGGCGGTTATTTATACACTGCTTTCAAGATTGCTGTCAACTGTAAAATATCTGCAATGAACATACCAAGAGGCCTATATTTGAGTCATTACTCCACAGATTCTGTTCGTCATAATCCTACGTTCCATTATGGAGTATTTTACATTTGAATTTGCATCTTCTTGCATACAAACTCTATCTTATGCACCAACTGGCTGATCATTCATAATGCCCTGAATATGCCGATTGGATTCTAAGGCTCCAGGTAATTAAAAGCCAAAAAAGCCGCAAAAGCGGTAATAGGAACGCAATAAAATCTCAAAAGAGTAACTATTTAGTACGTAATGGGGTTTAGATAAAACGAGCCTGAATGATTGTGTGATAACCGACTTTTTTTGGCCTGTAATTGAAAAAAATGAGCAACACTTCATGTAGCTTAAACAAGAAGGTGCCACAAGCCATGCAATACGACCGATTTCGACTCTTATTGCGTGAGAAGTTTACAAAAAGAAAATTTTACGTTTTGCCAACGACAATTAGATACCAAGATCATACGATTTGTGAAGCTATATGAAAGAGCCTAAGACCGAGTCTATGCTATTTCTTCAGAGACTTTCTATCGGCAGATTTCTGCTAAAAACTCTGAGAGTAAAAAAAAATTACCATAAAAAAATCTCTCAAAAGAATCTGTCGTTCGAAGTCGACTTTAATATAGGTCCTGCCACTCTTCGTATAAAATTAACACACACAATATAAGTGGCATGAGAAACTAGGTCGTAATCCATACTGAAGGCTTGTAAAACTGATGAATTTACTGCAGACTGTATATCGGTTTATACAATTGTAATATCCATAAAAGGCTTCAGCGAACGTAATCACATAAAGTTTCCATTATTAGGCCCTTTGTGCAGCCACATTCTATTCAAACAGAAAGGCGGTGTTTTACAGAATTAGGTTGTTCACTTCCGATACTTTTATCAAGTATGTCAAGAATGGGATTCCAAGTTCCCTGGTACAACTTGATACAACGATCAACTAGGGCCTCGTTTCTACTATCTCCTTTCGAGTAAGCGTTAAATATGAAGTGGAGTTCATAATACTCATAAATGTAATGAAAAAACATGGCAATTGAGTGTTGAAGGTATGATTCTAAAAACTACAGATGTTTTCAAGACTAGCACTGGCAATAATAGCCTAAAATCTTTTGATTAACTTATTGACTGGATATGCCCAGATTCACTAGGTTAGTAAGGGGTTTGTTTTTTATAAAAACATTCAGGAGATTATCCCTATTCATGCAGTGCATTGTGTTGGAATATAGCAAACATAGTTTATAGGAGAATGGAAAGTGGGTGTGGTAATGTGTGGCATAATTTTTTAAAGACCAGTGTATATACCTTGATTACTTTTTTTGGACAAATATTTTTTTGTAATAATTCTCACTTTGTTTTTCCTTTTGAAGTAATCACATATAATGTCAGATAAGCAATCAATCAATCGCTAACAACCAGAGTGTATAGTGGATATCGAACCTACGACTCCTGCACTTAATGTTTAGCGCACTACTAACTAGGTCACTGCCAAATAGGCCACCAAAGAGAATTGATACAAAATTCTCCTCGATTATACTGTTTCTGCCAAGAGAAAAAAAATCCAAAAAGAAATACAAACTTTAAAGAACCTATAAGTTGCATAGTATAGGGTACAAACACATAAATTTCAAATACAATCATAACCTTATTAAAATTTAAGAAATTAACGGAATATTATGTTGATAAAATACTTTCTATGCTTTTTACTTTTTGTATGTAAACAAAAGAGAAAGAAATATTTGAGAAAATAAACAAAGTTTTGTTTTTATCATAAGTTTGTTGTAATAAATGTATTTGTTTTTTGTTTTTTTTTTTCATTTCATTTTTTTTCTAAATAAATAAAATATCACCAAAAAAAAAAAAAAAAGAAAAACCAGTTTTGTTTTTAGCGAACTCTTCAAGTCACTGTATGCACTATAGCATATCACGTTTATCAATTAAATGTTTTTGTTGTTATTGTTGCTGTAATTGTTTTAAGTTTATTTTATTTTTTATTTTTTACAAAACGAATAAATAAATGCCCAAAAAAAACGGCATTTTATATGCAAGACTTGTTATTTTTGAAAACAAAACAAAAAAAAAAACAAAAAAAAAACTGAAAATAAAAAAAAATATCCGTGATGAGTAAATTTAATTTGAAAATCAAAAAAGCTCTCTTTACATTTAAAGCTTTTCAACGGCTGAATATAATTTTATTTTGCTTTTATTTTATCATGGTTTTTTTTCTCCTTCAATTTTTTTTTTTTAATTTTTTTTTTATTTAAACTTGAAATAAAATTTCAATTTGCAATACGTTTAGTAATTACGGGTAACCGGTACATTAATTATTATTATCATCATCATCATCATCATCATTATTATTATGAGATTTAACGTCATCAATTTTACATTCATTATGAATCAATTTTTATTACTTTTTTTTAAATTTTTTATTCGTATTCTTACCTCGTATTCAATTGTTTTAATTTTTTTTTGTTTTTGATATGCAGTCAACCGCTACATATACGTGGTTGTATTTATAATGATGTTTAGAAGTGATTTCATTCATTTGTAAAACAAGTCCACGATGTGCTTGAAATGTGGAACTGACAAAATGTCAATTAGACTTCTGAATAAATTTTTTGTAATTTATTTTTAATTTCTTATTTAATAAGTTTCGAATGGAAAAATAAAAAAATGATGACAGAGTGTCATGTTACAAATTACAACTAACAAAAGTGTTTTAACGATTTATTATTAGAATTGTATTAAATCCGGTTGATTTAATCAAAGTTTAAATGGAAAAATTTATGAATTTATTTTTTTTTCTTTGTGTAGTAGCCTGTATTATAAGTTACTGGTTTAAAATTCAGAGGCATCAAATAAATAATTTTATAACTCCATCCGGATACTTACAGGCGTATGTATAAATATGTACTCAATTGATACCTATTTATGTATTACTCTTTACACATTCTAAATCATTTAAAAGCCTTTATTGTGGAACCATCACCCATTAATAATTACACTCATATCTGACTTTAAAAATCCTCCTGAAGCCGTCTAGAGCACTGTGCTCAAAATGTCATATTCGTTACAATTATGTTGTCACTATACTTTTATTGCCTTCCTGCAATGTCCAACTGAACAGCTGTCTATTGTCGTTATGGTCCTATTAGTGCACATTTATTATGCCGTAATTGTGCATCTTCCGTTGGCTTATCTCTCGGTTGGCACATCTGGGTAATTTGGAAATCAATTAGAGAACGATTTGCAGCCAAAGTCTTTCTCGAACACAAAACGCTTTTCGTTGAATCTGTAGCACTCGAAAGATTGCTGCAGAGTTCTACTGTTTCGAGTTCTCTCTGTTTCCCGACTATCTGTCAACTGAAATTCATGTAAGTATTGTCGGAAACACCTGTGACAGCAGAGGTAACCATCCAATGCTATGTATGCTATTGTAATCGATATTTTGACTTAAGATATATGAGCATACTCTTACAACTTCTCTTCACCCTATTAGAGAATATGAGCGCTCTTCTTACTTTTATTCCTGCAACGCTATTGTACTCTCCCTATCATACGCTAAGCTATCGGCTATCTCTCTCGTGGATATCTATCTTCCCGAATATTACTGAAATTGCCTTCCCTGACACTATTCAGTATAGCCAAGGGTCTCCGCGCAAAGCTTCTATTTACTTGAATTATCTACATCATCAGTGGATTTTCCCTTGGGAATATATTGGTGCTGCGTAAAGTGTGATCAAGTCCAAAGAAGTGGTCTTATATTACCCCGACTGTCATCAAATTCGCAAACCCACGATTTATGTCCTCAGTCTATACACCAACTATTGCTATTTAAAGCTTAATTAGTCGGTACGCCAAGGCATTTTATTGCTAATTGTGTCCACCACTACATAGTTTCATCCGATGTCTTAGTCCTTTAGCGTTTATCGGTACTGTTTCCCTTTCCTGTACAGCTGATTTGAGGCCAACATTACTTAATCATCCCCATATTTTGGCTACAGCCTCGTTACACCTCGCTTTTAGAATGTCAAGTGAGAATGTCCATCTCAATCAACACGATATAGTCTGCATAGTCCGCAATTAACATACTGTCGAGTAAGAGTTGCTCTTAATACTTGTGTGTGCAATCGTACATCGTATTACACAATGTTGGTTCAAGTACAAAGCCGTGTGTGTATTCTCTGATATCCATGTCTGATCAGTACCTTAGAGTACGTTGACTGAAGTACCTACTTATAATCCTTAGGAAGTACACAGCTATGGTTAAACATCCCAGCCGGGCCCGAACATTATTAAAATTTTTCAAATTGAAGGGAGAAGGAGAAATCAATATTCTTCGAAATATAAAAGCCGACTGATTATCAGTGGAGTACTACCATTTATAATAGCCATCTTCACTTCGCAGCAACTATTTGATTATAACACAAACTGTATTCCGTTTAATTTCATTTTCTAAATATTTTATCAATTATTTTTGCCCAATTAAATTTTATTCACAACCCAGTGGCCAATTGAACAGGCAGCCTGAGACGTCTGCCTTAAAAGCCATTTTAGTTCATAAGGTTTTCTTGTAGAGAAGTTTTGTAATTCTAAACAAAATTTCTATGACGTTCAAAAACCAATGCCTAGAATTTATTTTCACTGTGTTGCAAAACAAACAATAGGAATTGGAATTTTAATTTTAAATTGCCACGCTTTAATAATAAAACTTATTAGAAAATCAACACTTTATATGGCCTTAAACTAAACAAACGCTTCTCTCCACAGCAGCTCCCTTAACTTAAATCCCCTCAATTAAAGTATTAACACTGCCATAATGTTGAGCTTATCGTCAACATTTGCCAGTTTTTGGTGAAGCGCAAAAACCGTAAAACAAACTAAAGAACGGCACTGTAAGCCGGGAATCTTAAATGGCTGTCTGTCTAAATATTTTAAGCGAGAGAGAGAGAGAGAGAGAAACAACAGCAGCAGCAGCAATAGCAATAGCTGTAGCACCCATAAGCAGCGTTGTTAACTTTTAAACAAAATCAAACAAAACGGAGGATATTTTGCGTAACTCAAAGTAAACTTAAAAAACAACAATAAAAACAAAAAACAATAACAAAAACAAAAGAAAACAAAAACGCAACAGTAATATTAACAACACAGCTATAAAAACATATCGTAGCAGCAGTAAAAGTAAAATTATGCTACGTACGCAGTAAAAATTCGAAATTCAAAGAACGAAACAACAGGAAAAATCCTTGAAATAATGATTTTCTATATGTAAACGAAATAAAGAAGAAGAAGAAGAAGGCGAACGAGAAGGAGAAGGAGAACAAAAAAATTTTTAAGCAAATCTAGCTAAATAGACAATGAGCCAACAATAATAACAACAACAACAACAACAGCAACAGCAACAGTAACAAGGAAGTGTAGAAGGCAAAATCACCCGGCGAAGAAGCAGAAGCCAATTTTTTAAAGCCCACAAAATCCATAAACCAAACAATGGTTGAGCTAGCTGGTAGAGTTGGCTGTTTGATTCAGTTTGTTTTGGTTTGGTTGCCTGCCTGCCTGTTAGCTTGGTAATGTACACAATTGGAAACCAATGCCAAAGGATAAACGGATAGAAGGATGTTGATTGTGTCATCACGATTTTTTTTTTTTTTTTTTTTTTTTGTTTAGAAAACGAACATAAAATAATAATAATATTGAGAGGATAAAATAGAGAAAAGGCATACAAGGAAGCTGGGTAAAAGGGCCTACTACACACATAAAATCGAACCACACAGTAACAAGACAGACAGCCAAACAGCAACATGTCTCAGTATTTAAATATTGATGCTGCTGTCTTATGCTGATTCTAAACTGGCTGACTGCGACTACTGGCTGTCTTACTACGACTGTCTAAGACTCAATAGGTAGTTACAGCATAACAATGCCTAGACAAGCAGCAATTGAAAAAAAAAACAAAAAAGAAAATTTTTTATTTTCAACACTTGAAATATTTAAAAGAAAATTTCATAAGAATTTGTTTGTAATCAATGGCGTTCATTGCTCGTAAAGAAAATAAAAGTCTATGAATGCTGTTTCCTTATTTTATTATCATTATTATTGTTGTTGTTGTTGTCGGCAAAAGAAAAGAATAAATAAATAAATATTTATCTATTTAGAGACTTAAGCAACAATTGGGGATCAAATTGCTCTCTTCTTTTTTTTATTGTTGTTGTTGTTGTTGTAATAATTTTTAATGTTTATCTTTATGGTTTGACTTTTTTTTTCTAAATATTTGCATAGAAAGTCAATAGAGTGTTAAATTTAATTCCGAACACAATAAATCATTGATAAATAAAATTTCATACTGAAATCAATGAAAAACAATTCAATTTCGAATTCAAACAAAATGATTATGGTAAGGGGGCATATTTTTATTTTTAAAAAATTTTACGTAAAAATGTCAATGATATAAACTGCTTTTATGTCTTTAGGGGCTAACGCTTCAAGAACATCAAGCACCTTGACCTACTACTAACATCATGTTTTAAAAAGTTGTCTTAGCCTTATCTTTCAGTTAGGGCCTCAGCCATCCACAGTACTCTTCCTATCGCGTCTAACAGTTCACACGAATTGTCAATTTATTTTTCTTCTAACAAATTTTTGTTGTCCTTAAAGAAATTGAAAACATACTTTCACCTTTAATAACCAGCATTATGGGATAATATTTCGTTGTTGTCTACTTATTCATGTTAAGAATTTTGATTGATTTCATTTATATGCCTTAACACGCATCAACAACGAAAGCCAGTAAGGCTAACATATTAGTTAGTCAAAGTCGACAATGAAAATCTCTTCATCACAACACTTTTTGAAGTATAATCAACAGCTAATTGGACAGAAAAAGGTAGTACTGCTCTTCTTTAATTCAGTTTCAGCTTCAGTACATTGTTCCTGAACAGCGATCATATAGACAGTGCTTATGCATAACATGTCGGAAATTCTTTTTATTTTAATGTGAGCCTTATAAGCCAAGGTATCGAATTCAGTAGATAAAATGCTTGGACAAAATCTGTCATGAACAGATAAAGTAGTGATCGCAGCAATTCTATGTGATCAGAACAAAGCGACTTAGTTTGAAGTCGGCTTCTCTGCACACAAAAAATTATGCGCACCGATGATATCCAGAGAAAACGTTATTCCCTCCTTATAATTCCAAACACCTATAGAGTGACTTATTCGCCATCTGGCGCATTTCAACCAAATTTTGAGTAGACCAGCATATACTCTCCGATCGTTCAAAACTCTAAACAATACCAAACTAAGGAAGGAAACTAAAGTGAGGTAGACTACATACACTTGCTTTACGTTTACATCCGTCCATGAAACAACTATGCAGCAACAACCGGAGTTTTGATATCATTAGGAAGTGGTAGTTATAGATGTTCGAACCTCCTGGTTCTTAAATACATATTGGCAATGTGGTTTATGACTTCGCTCTAGGTTTGGATGCCATACCTCGAAACTGTATTTCAATTATGTGGACAAATACAATCATTTCCCATGTCTTTATCGTTTCGCTTGCATTCCAAATAATATTCTCGTATTACGTTTTCTATCTAAAGATCTCTGCCGTATGTTAGAGATGACAGAGATCTTCGATCATGGAACTTGTTTGAACTTACGATCTTCCAACATTTCCTTTAATATTTAAGAGTTGTATGACATCCGCTTTTAGGTTCGATGAAAAAAGAGAAAAAGATCAAATCAAACATGAATGTGATTACTGAAGTGTAAAGTCGCCGTAGTCTAGTAGGTAGTGTGTTGGCTTATTAGACGAAAGGCCAGGGTTGATTCCCAGTCACACATCAAAAACAAAATATGAAAAAATATTTCTTCGGCGACTTTCTCTCAGCAGATTTCTGGCAAAAACTCTGAGAGTAAATAAAATTGCCATGAAAAAGTTTCTTAAAAAAAATCTGTCGTTCGGATAGACTTTAAACTGTGGTAGGTCCCCGCCACTAATGTATAAAATAAACACACTCAACATAAGTGGTGTGAGGAACTAGGCCGTAATCCTGACTGAAGAGTTGTAATAACCAATTATGTATGTATGTAGTATGTATGAAGGTTGGGTTGATATAAACTAAACCTAGTTCCAGGCTTTATTTTTTATGTGAAACAGAGTACGCTGCACTTTGATTTCAAATGGACCACAATGAATTTATTTAACTCATGGCAATCGAATGCTTTTCTCCATGTAAGTGTACATCACTTACGTTGATTCATACTTAACTGACGACGCCATATGTGAGAGGATTCTAGTTCAGTTTAGTTGACAGCAGTTTCAGTATTTGGAGCGAAATGTTGTTCGTTCCAAGAATCATATTCGCATTTTAGAATTATAGCACTGAGTGTTTGTGTGTTTGGTAACTGATCCAACTGGCTTAATGTTCAAGTGTAGGGCTTTGAATATATTGTTGTCATCGTTCAAAGAAATTGAATTTACCATACTTGGATGCTGATGTCGGGATTGCGGTGATTTGACTAAATTATGGGAAAATTTCTACTTTTTTAGGAGAAAAAAGAAAAAAAATATTTCAACACACAAGAATGGTTTATTTTTTTTTTATTAAAAAATAAGAATAAAATATTCTATTTATTATTATTAATATTTTTCACATCAAAATCTCATTATTATCCTTGTATCCTGTATGGTAAACAAAAATGAAAGAAAAAAACTACAATTTCTTATAATTGAACAGAGAGAATATTTTTTAGAGGTGGTAACCTCCTCTGCAAGACACGAATACAAAAACACACTTAAGGCTACACATCCTGTTACTAATAATAAAATATCAATTAAGGCATTCATATATCTATTAAGGCATGTTTACATACATACATACATGTGTGTGTATATCCTAGAATTTGATGAGAAATTTTTGAACATGAAATCGAAACTTTAGTTCTTTTGGGGGCCAGATGTTAAAACTCCCATAAGGTAAAAATATCAATATAATACAGAGAGAGCCTTTTATAATTAAATCTTAAGAGTATAAGACCTTAATAACCATTCAATAACCCAGTAAATGTTTTCATTTGAACAAATTTTTTTGGTCAAATGCTTTTTGGTATTCAAAATTTCACTGGGTTTTGGTTATGAACTCAACAACAACTTCTTTTTTATTGGTTAAAAGCCAAATGTTATTAAAATACACCTGTGTATGCGTTGTTTAAATATGTATGTATGTATGTATGTATGTATGGTATGCATAATTTATACATTCAACTTAAGTAAAGCAGATTTTACAAACTGTATGTAGAGTATGGAAAAATCTAATTTTAAACAAAATATTGTTTTTCATAGAAAAGTTTATGACTTTTACCGGTCACTGGCTGCCAACAAACCCATAAACCAAACGACCAAACAGTCAACTCAACATGGCAGTATGGAATGTAAAAGGTCATCAAACAGGTGAGAGAGAGAGAGAAAAACATCATGTACTTACAGTGAGAGAAAATATAATAGAGATAGGATACTTTAATTTGGCAATTTCTTTACAAATTTCCATTCAAGTGCATGTTATCGACCCAAGTATCGTTATCGATTACCCTTACATCATTTACAAATATCGAGAAGCACTTCTTAACCATCCTAAGTATTTTATTACCTTACGCCATTTTGTTTTAAAAATTATTAAAATTTTCTTGCTTCCCTATTATTTCCACCATCACTGTATGTATGCACTTTCACACAAATCTCCATTAAATGCAAAATATTAACAAAATTCAAGAGATTATATTTAGAAGTTTACCAAAAATAACCTTAAGCTGACAGCACCAGCAACAGCAACTACAAAGTCGTAAATTTAATACTAATTCTGGCCATGAGGAAAGGAGATCCCCTCAAAATTAAATCATAATATTTACGATAAAAAAAATTATTAAAAAAATATCCCAAAAACATATTAAAAAGATTAGATTACAAAGTTGAAAGGTTTAATATGATTTTTGTTAAATTTATTAAAAATTTTTCGAAACTATTTTCCAAAGATTTAAAAAAAAATTTTATTTTTTTATTACAAGTCAGAGAAAGAAAGAGAGTGAAGAGGGGGGGAGCGGTTGGTATATTTACCATTTCGTTTTTGTATTTTTGTTTCAAAAACTAAATGTTGACAGTTTAAAGAGAAGTTAACGTTGCCATTGTTGCCACTACTATTGCAAATCTATTGTTGAATATGTATTCGACAAGAAACAGACAAAAACCCACATGTGGCATGCATTAGAGAACTGAATGAAAGTATTTTACTTTACGGTTTGTGTTTCACAAGACATTATATAAGCACAGGTGTGGGTAACCTGCATCGGTTGAAATGTTCATTAAAGAGTGTGGTTTAATACGAGGATAAGATTTAGCGAGGAGAGATAAAATCAAACGTGAATCACACTTAAATCAATCACCACAAAAACCACAAATTATTTATGTTGAAGAAAAACAAATAAAAACAAAAAACAAAGTGAAAAAAAAAAAAAAAAACAAAGTGAAAAGAAAAAAGAAAGTTTAAATAATACATTTCTGTAATTTTTATTATTCGCACCTAACAAAAACAAAAGCGGGTGTAATTCAAGAGAGAGAGAGAGAGCGAGGAAAAGAAAAATCTGATAGGTAAATGACCCCCAACTACAATAGTATGCAGAAACAAAAAAAAAATTTTTATGAAGCAACCCTTTTTTCCCGAAGTGCTCAATATTAATTCCACTTTATTTACGCCAACCATCCCATGGCACGTAGCTATAGTCATCGCAGGCAGTCAGTTCATTCTATTCACATAAATACTGGGTCATAACAAAATAAATGACCTTTTACACCTACAATTAACCAGGATAATATGTTTGTGGCATCGGTACATGCACCAAGCAAAACAAAACACTGGATGCAAGTTTATAAAAGTATGAATCATTAAAAAGAAACTGTAAAAATAAAAATTCTTACGAGAACAGTACGACTTCTGCTAGCAAGGTTCCTCACCACTCAACATCAATATAAAAAGCATATTTCACAATGTTATTCTAGCTACGACAAGATCTCATCCTATTCACTCTGGGTAGATAATAAAAACCGAATGGAAAGGTTAAGATGCTATCCAATAGTCCTATGCTACTTAGAGGACCTGGGAAATATTAAAAAAAAATTAAAAATATTCACTTTAAGAACAGAAATCTGGTTTAGATCGTAATTTACAAAGGTTATATGTGCCCTAAGCGGATGTACTATGTTTGTTCGGTCTATTCAAGACACTTCATTGAACCCACCACTTGTCAACAAACAGTAGGATTCAACCACCAAATTAGCTTTACCGCTATAACTTAGTACCAATCCTTTCCACTTGAATTTTCCGAATACTAAGTCAGTTATATGTAAGTATAGCCGTAGTCTAGTAGGTAGTGTGTTGCTTATTAGACGAAGGCCAGGGTTCCGAATCCCCGGTCCAAAATCAAAAACGAAATATGAAAAAATATTTTCTTCGGCGTCTTCAATCCTCAGCAGATTTTCAGGGGTGGCAAAAAAATCTTGAGTAAATAAAATTTGCTATGAAAAGTTTCTCAAAATCTGTCATTCGAAGTCGACTTTAAAACCTGTAGGTCCGCCATCTCTTATTGTTAATATTTAACTACACACACATAGTGGTGTGAGCAGAGCTCGGCCGTAATCCTGACCTGAAGGGTTGTAATGCGAATTATGTAATGAAATATACATTGCAGACGCTTTAGTCAGGATATTAAACCTAGTTTCCACACCACCTAAAATCGCGTGAGTTTACTTTTATACATGAGTGGCGAAACCGTATCAATTTGAAAATCGACTCCTCTATGAGAGCAAGGCGCCGAAGGAATATTATTTTTGTATTTCGTTTTTTCTCTGAGGTGTCTGTACTTGAGTTTAAACCACTGGCTCGTCCATGTAATAAGACATACGCTAGGTTACTAGCTACTTTACTAGAGATAGTGGTTGAACAAAATCGCCTGTAAAAATAAAAATATAAACTTGGAACAAAAACTAAAGAGAAATCAAAGCTCTTATTAAAAAAGATTGGAAAAGTTTAAGCAAAAGTAATTTAAAAATACTCTTTCCGATGAATATAAAAAACGAAAAAAAAAAATGAAATAGTTAGTCTTCTGAGCATACAGTGGGAGAGAAATCATCATTGGGAATGCATTATTGAGTTTAGGTTAGTGATAATCAATGTCTTTATATATATTTTGCCACGTAAGAATATCTCGAAGGGAAATTAGGTTTTATACTGTATTACATGCCATAATAACAAAAATTTTGTCTATGCAGTTTGTCTGACCTCATGATTTAATTCCTTACACCACTTGCTTACTCCACACAACCTGGGAATACACATTGTGTGTGCTGCCGTGTTTGTATACGAAGATATTTTTGTTTGGTTATTTATCAAGAGTTTTTTAAATGCGATGAACTGTACAAATTTTTAATGTGGAACAAGTACCACTCCACTCACAACATTATGTTTCATTAGAATGTTGTTGTAATATTCCAACTAACTAATTACAACAATTATTTACATGTTTTTTGTTTGAAGCAATTTTTAAATCTATTCAATAGCATTGTATGTACGTATGTATCGTATTGTACATCAATCAATAAATTGGTGAATTCAAAGTACTAAAACTTGTATACGAGCAGACAATCTAAAATAATCCCCCCCATAATTTCATATTTATCAACAAAGCTATGGCTAAAATAAGCGCAAAGCACAGCCATCATCCCTCAAAAAACCTTTAACCATACCCTTTCCGGGGGGGGGGGGGTAACATATTGAATGGAGGTTAATAAATAGTTTTGAATTGTGGTAACATTTAGCAACCTGATACTACCTGTAAGTTTTATAAACCCTGTCCGACAACAGTGCGAACACGTAGCTAACTTCCTACTTACGCTTGATGACAGTTTAGGCTGAGGAATTGTATCTACAACAACAACCAAATTGTTACAATTAACTACACCGCCCAATTGGCTTTTTCTTAAAGCCAGTGTGAGTGAAAGTGATACTCAACTGTAGACATGGCTTTGTAGTCGTCATACTATACGACACCCATACCTTGTTGTATACAATGAGTTGTTTTTGTTAATTGGCATGATTGTTAGAGGTTGTGAGGAAACAAATTTATTGAAATTATTTAACGTGTTACATGGCTTTACCTGATTACGATAAAAGTGTGCGTTTGACGTTATGATAACTTATTTAGCGACAATTAGAGAGAAGGACTTAAGAGTTTCAGGAAAGGATACGATTATGGACACAAACCTTGTGTGACAATATTTTTATGAAAATTAATAAGGCAGATCTCCTAGTGTAATCCTTAAACCCATCTATGTTTCTATTCAATTTATTCTGGCATTATCGGGCGGCTTGTCCATTGTCCATCCCAAGATAGAAAGCAGATTTCCCTTTGTCATGGAGGACAAAGTTATTGTCTTATCCTGGTGAAGCTAAGTTTCTTATGTCTCCCTGCAAAGGATTGGATCAAAACCAAATCCATTTTAGAGAGAATTCTTTTGGTTCTCTTTTTAAAAACATTTCACCCAATGATCTTTGTTTTAAAATTCTTTTTTAGTCCAAAACAAGTATCTTCCTTGCCCAATTGGCTGCTGTTTGGTTATTTCTCCTTTTTTTTTTGTATCTTTTCGCTTCGTCTAACGTTGTGCATCGTCACCTTTGCCATTGAAAATTTTATCGAGTGTGAAATGGTTTTTTCCCCCCTGGGAAATTTGATTTTCTTTTCTTTCTGTCTTCCATTACCATTTTTTGCCATTACTTTTGCCTGGTTTTTTTTAGATCATTTTTTCTACCCCCCATCCGCCCCATTTTTTTGCGCCCTGCCATTTTTTTTGGTCTGCAGTGTACAATTGCTACTGTGTCAGTAAGCTTTTCTTTCTGTATGTGGTATTGCAATACAAACCAGTATTTCTTTGACATGGCAAAATGCTCCTGACCTCCGGTTTTATAGACAACTAAGGGTGAGTATTTTAAAGTCTCGTCCGGATGTACAATTTGTTCGATGACAATAAATGCATTTGATACGCTACGCTTATCAATTTGTTTGTTGTTGAAAGATTGAAGTTTTTTTTTTTTTTTTTTAAATGGAATATTATAATTGGCGTCTGTACACTATATTCGGATCGTAAACAGAATAGTGATTGAAAAACGAAATGCCAGGGCTTGCACGCCCAATGGAAGAGAAAGAAAATTTTTTTTCTTTAATTTTTTTAAACAATTTTCCGTCTTTTTTTTTTTGTATTTAAGGGGGCAATGACAAGTAATATGGAAACGTTTAGCCTTTTACCATAGTTTGGAGGGGTTTGCAACCCATAACATAAGGTTTATTTGATTAAACTAAAAGAATTTTATTGCATGGTTGGATGCAAGAAAAATTACTTTTCACAGGAAATTTCAAAATAAAATTCAAGAAATAAGAGTATTACGATATTCGTACCTTTGCATTTGCATGTGAAGCTTGTGCCAGCAATAAAGGCTACCACACTGCCTTTATTGCTGTAACTGAGTCATCCGAATTTGCTGGAGAAATTTTAATCTTCGAAATTGGGTCAATGAAGTCCTCTTGACTGGCCTATCACTCCGGAGTCGCCTTTAAAATTGTAGGGTCCACACGACTCAATGTTTAACAAAAAATGAACAACCCCACATAACTGGTGGTAAGAAGCTAGGTTGTAATCCTGAGCTAAAGTTTGGTTATGACCATTATCTATGCATGTACGTTATCTCTTAAATTTATTGTTAAATGCAAGTATGGCCTTGCCAAGCGCCAAAATATTTGACACCCCAAAAAACACCCAAGCAATTTCAAAAACTTTTGGGTAGCAAGCGACTCGAACCGGAAACCCATGAATGGCCAAGACCATTAAGAGAATTTTTATACGCAGCAAAAACCTGCTTGAATTGCCATGAATAATGTATCTCACCATACAATTGATGCAGAAAATTTTCTCTAGAGAGACGCAACGATTTCTGTTCGTGCCGTTCAGTGTTTCAAATAAGTAGTCCATTTTAGAAGCTGATAGGCTAAGACTAAGACCTCTTAAATGCTGTGTGTATTAATTTTACACTTGAGGTGGGGCGGACCATACAGTTTAAAGTCGACTCCGAACGATGGATTTTTAAGAAATTTTTCATGGTAATTTTTATTCACTCCTTAGAGGTTTTGTAGCCAGTACAGGATTTGAACCAACACTCAACC
>QOCX01001235.1:29092-41319 GCA_005959815.1 Sarcophaga bullata | reverse complement strand
TTATTTAACATGGAATATTTAAATTTTTATAATCTCCGATACATGTCTCTGTATATATTGTATAAAAAGTAAAATAGGGGTGGAATGGAATTTTATCATAGATATCCTAGATATATACTTAAGGCGCTCATTCTATTACAGCCAATACAGATGGCTAATAATTATATGTGGTATGATTCCACAGATCGTGAAGAATAGGATTTCCAAAGATGAACTTTTATATATGTAAGGGTAAACATACAAAATTTTTTCCGTATAAAAGATGAAGAATTCAAAGTGAATAAATTTTATTCAAAAATCTAATATATTAGGAGGAAGAACTTGCCGTTAGGATTTATTATTTGGTGATATTCTAGGTTCTTTCCCAATGAAAACAATAAAATATAGAAGATTCATATTGTTATTGCTATAGACAGAAACGGATAAATAGTGTATAATGAAACTCCGAGTGTAAATGTAGAAAAAGATGCCGTGTTCGCTAATAGCGTCTATGGCATTTTTGAGACAAATCTAGAACTTATTTGACAAAATCCTACCTCTTTTTATATCCACTCATATTTCATTAGACATCAAACGTGGCGACCTCAAAATTCCTAAGAGATAGGTTTGGAAGGATTGCCCGCAAGCTATAGAGAGATTAGATTGACGTGAATACGAATATTTTATCAGTAAAGGTCCCACCAAATCATTAAAGATGATCTGTGTATTCCTCTTCACTATGAGGACTCCGATCATCATCTTGTCTGCCCCAAACAATTATTCCCTAACGTATTTTAATTTTTGTCAAAGAATAATTTTTATTTGTTTAAAATTCTATACCTCCTTACCTTATTTTTTTGTTTGTAATTTTAAGTAATGTGAAAATATGCAATTAATTAATATTCAGTAAAGAAGTTTAAAAAATACAAAAATATAAAAAATCATGTAATTCTAATCTTTCTGTTATAGCGAAACAGAACCCGCAAGAAACCCTTAGAAGTTTTTCCCCTATTCTTTAAAGATTAGGACATCTTTCCATAATCTTAAATCGTATTTAATAGATTTTTTTATATTTAAATATAAGTAAAGAGAAATAAATTTAGAGTAATTGAAAATCCTGAAAAAGGATTTTTTCTTAAATTTTTTAAGAACTAGAAATCTACGATGCCTGCTAGAGTTTTTCAGAATACTTCTAATTTATAAGAATACTTTTCCGATAAAACCAAGAATTCGTATAGAATGTAATATATAGTGGCTCTCCTACAAAAGCAATCAAATTTTAAGATGTATTGTATTGCGTTCAGTATTAATTGATATATAGTTTATTAAAAAATGCTTTGAAAGGTTGGATTATTTAGCTTTGGTTACCACAATTATCATAATTAGGGAATTTTAGAGCTATAGGCCAACAACTTATTTTTTTGAACAATACTCAGCAATTTGTAGCGTCCTGAGTTAGATATTTAAATGCGTGCATACTTGTGAAAGCACATTAATTATTTAAAACAAGTTTAATAAAAAGAAAAAGTAAAATATTGTTAAACAACTTCAAATACAAAAATGTTCGAAAATATAAAATCGAATTATTTAGAAAATGCACACAAATTTTTAAAGTTTCCTTGTGGTAGTTGTTACATTAAGGTTTTAAGAGATTTTTAATGGTCCTTAATATTTGGTTTTCAACAACGAATATTTTTCAATAAATTGTACTGATTGGGTAAATAATTATTTTATATAAAGAACATTTTAGTATAATAGTAGTTTTCTGATATAAAAGTCCTAGAATACTTTAAGTACGTAAAATTATTATCTTAAATAATACAATAATTTATAATAATTGCGAAAGACTTGTTTCCAATTATGAATCAACCCTACAACTCCAGAAACCCGTAGCTTTCCGACATGGTGCTTGCAATTTTTGAATTTTAGATCTTATTAAAAAATATAGGATTTATTTTTCTCGAAGTTAATAACCATAGAAAATTAACAAAAAAAAAAAAAATTGATAACTTCTTATAATCTATTCTCTAATAAGTGTCTTCACCAAATCTGGCACGCCAAAGCGTCGTACGCGTTTTTCTTGTACATCTCCAAGTCCATGCGTATTTTTTGTCTCATATAAAATATCGGACAATCACGATTGGAACAGAGTACCTCTTCATGTAATGAACCTTGACATCTTTGACATTCAGTCCACAGGCGTGCAAATTTTTCTTCCATTTGACGTTTAGCCACAACTTCTTTCATATACAATTCACCCATTTTGGGTTCACAATGAGGACACAATGGCTCATTTTCATAACCTTTAGGCATTAAAGATTTACAACCCAAGCAAGACGCTTTTTTCGTCATGAAACCGGCCAGTCCGCCAACCTTTGACGTAACTACAGTACGGGTACGCGTATGTTCGCCCTCTGGAAAAAAAAATTGTAATGGATCTATTCTGTATTAAGAATCGAAAAACAATTATACTTAATAGAATTGATTCGGCTTTATCTCCCAAGATAGGTTCAAATATTCTCAAAAGGGGTTTAGATAATTGTTGCTCTAAATAATAGTTTGCATCTATAGGAACACTGTTTTCCAGTACATACAACGGATCTTCGGCTTTAGCGTAAGCTGGAGTGTTTTTCGCGGCTGCACATATCACATATGGAACACGATCTCCTAATTTGGGAGCAGTTCCTGGATCCCTTTTTTTCATTTTCGCCGCTAATTCAACATGAGCTTGTTTCGCTGCATAGTCCGTCTTAGACAGTTCTTTTGTTATAACCAATTGTGAAATATCAATTCTATTACAAAGCAAATCAGATATAATTTGTTTTACATACTCTACAGCTCCCTCTGGATTCCTCTCGATTAATAATTTTTGTAAACAGGTGTTCATCAGATTTGCTACCAGAGGAGAGTTATCTCTTCGTACTGTCTCAATACCTTTGCAATCCATTTTGTCATAGGTTTCTGGTCGCGTAAAATACAAGCCAGCATATCTTTTCTTGTTTATTAGCAAATAGGGATAATAAACTTTTTCAAATTCTAGTTTAATGGGTCTTACAAATTTTGATGATACTAAATCGGCTGCTTCCTTGCCAAGTTCCATACTTCTTTCGATTGATTTTACACCAAAATTGACCATTACTGAATCGGTATCACCATAGATAACGACAGCATCATTTTCATACCCATTGGCTCTAGTATAGTGAGATTCCACTTCATTTTTCGTAAGTTCGATCATAGTACGGCCATATGATGTAACCGAACCTGATATTTCCAAACAAGGCAATTTGCCAACTTGGGCCCCGGTGAAACCATAAACAGAATTTGCTGATATTTTTAAAGCTAATTGTCTACCATCCAATACTTTTCGTTTGAAAGGATCAGTTTCAACTTTTAAATCATTTTTAGCACGTTTTCTGGCACCAAGCAAAGATTCTAAAATTTCTGGTAGTAATCCTCTTCTGACACTAGCCTTAACAAATGTATTATTAGATGGAGTTTTTTCGTAATCGTCTTCCTTAAGACCTAATTTTTCTTTCATCCCAGGTTGCAAAAGGGTGGTATAACAAAGATTATGTGCCATCATAATGCTAGGGTATAGAGAAGCAAAATCAAGCGTTGATATGGGATCAGCATAATAACCTCGTTTGGGCTCAATAACGGTAGCACCTTCATACTGTTCTTCAGATCCTTGAGATGAATACGATGGCATAATAAATCCTTTTGTTTTAGCTTTGCGTAGTAGTTGTGATAGGACCTTGATTTGTTGTCCTCTCGTTAGAAGAGATTCCAATGTGACACCTGTTACTCTAGCCATTTCCATATAATTCACAATAGACATTAGTTTATCCAACAACCTCAGTGGCAGGTATGCGTCTTTAAGACAATACATAGCTAGACGTCTACGAGTTTGTTCATCTCCATTTTGTAAATCCGTAATGATGCTGTGATGCACATCATCCTTTTGCTCTTGTAAAAATTGATAACTTACAGCATTAAGAGTATACGATCTCAGTTTATAGTCTCTTAATAGAACAAATAACAAATCAAAGGGAACTCTGCCTTCGAAGTTAACATATTTGTTTTCTCTTCTACCCATCTGTTTAGATTGCAATACTTGTTCTTTAATAACCGAACGGATATTTTTTATTTTACCCAAATATTCAAAGTTTTGTACTTTTAAATGGGCGGCTCTGTTGAGTAGATACGGAACATCAAAATTATTTATATTATAACCTGTTAAAATATCCGGGTCTACTTCACGTACAAAACTGGACCATTTGTCTAGTAGTTCTTTTTCAGTATCAAAACATAAAACTTGACTTCCCACTATAGGGGCACAAGTTTTTAAAGTAAATACGTTACGTATGAATGGCTCAGGATCTCCTTGTCTTATAACCATATTGGCAATTTGTATAACAGGATCCATCTTTGGTTCAGGAAATATACCTTTACGACCGGCACATTCAATATCAAATGATAAAATACGGAAGGGAGCTACTTTACTCCATTCACCTTCTGGCTCATGTGATATAAACTTATCGAAGGCTACATCAACCTCTATCTGACAACGACTTTCTGGCAAAGGCTTAGAATTACGACCTCTTAAACGCCAACTTCCCGGTGGTAACTCAATCCAATTACATCCTACAACATCAGTGTCTACCATAAAGCGTATATCGAAGTCGATATTATTTTCAAAGGCACGACAGTCTTGGAAATCAAATTCCGAACAGATGACTTCCTTTTTTAACAATCTGGAAGCAGATGCCACAAATTTTGGCAAGGAAAGTGTAATTTTAATATATTTTTGTTTGGTGTCACCTTGATAGCCGTAAATATTTAAGCGCTCTATTAGTTCTACACTTAAAACAGCTTCCTGAACATTATCTTTGTTGCCACCACGTATATCGGCCAACACTTTTTTATCCAAGGCCATTCTTAAATCATGGCAATGTTTCTGTTCGAAATCTTTTGGTGCAGTCAAATAGAAGTATGGACAAAAACCATGTACATGACAGCACACAGAATTGCCTTCCATGGTTATGCCGAACATGCGTATTACAGCTACTGGTCCCAAACGTGCACCCGGCATTCCAGGCAAAGGTTGACCAATATAGTTCTCAATATCTATTTGCTGGAAAACTAAGGCATCTGTTTGACAATCAAGTTCGGGTGGATCAACTCGTGACCATTTAATAGAGGTTTGTTGATTTTCAGGACCTTCACCCAATAGTTGTGTCATATCTATGTCATCGTTATTAAAATCTATTTCGAAGCCACCACCTATATCATCGTCGTCTTCATCATAGTTTCTTTAACAAACATTAAAATAAAATACATTATGATAAAAAAAACATCGGGTCCTATCAAACATACCTCGGCTTCTTTGGTTGACCATTCGATGTTCCGTTTACGCTTGGGGCTGAACCCGCAAATTTTCTTTTATTAGCGAAATTACTCATGATTCTCAAAATTCTTTGTTAACTTTTTATTTAATAATTATATTTTCCCCGCATCATCAAGTTTTACATGCAAAATGAAGAGGTTCTTCTCGAAATTATGAATGTAGTGAGAAAACAAACGTTTTTGCGCGGCTAAATTGTGAAAATATTACTCTATAACATCTCAGTTTTAATATAAAACAGATGTTACATTAGTGAATTTGGCGACACTGTGTCTTTGTGCGTTTATTTTAGCGGAGTTTACACACATTTCAAATTTACCTCTTCAAGTCATAATTATTATTGGAATATAAAGCTTTCAGTAATCAACCACGATTGTTTAATGTTTAATATATATATATTTTGTGTATTTAAATAATAAATTACATGAAATTCCTTATTGAAAAATAATTTCTATTAAAAATTCATTAGTATTCAAGGTAGAAAAACAAGTAGTTGACATCACTTATTCTTTAGCGCCATCTTACGGCATATGATATTATTTTGTCAAAATGACATCTTGTTTCTAATGTCACCATTAAGAAAATTTACTGCTTTGAAGAGAACTTTTCTTCAGGTCGATCGAAAAAATTATAAATTTTGTGAAAAAATATACGAAAAAACAATAGAAAGTTGTTAATTCACAATCTTACATTTAAGAAAAAAGTGTAAAAAATAGTTGAGAAAAGAAATCTAAGAAAATAAATATGTTTTAAAGTGTGAAAACAATAGAAAGAAATCGTACAAGGGTACGTAATAAATAAAAAGAGGAGGTGGGTGAATCACCACTTGCACCACAGAATATCCTCTAAACGAGTTGCAAAACATTTGTGACTGATTATTCAATAGGGGAAAACGACGATTTGAGAAATTAAAAATAACAGAANTAAACGAGTTGCAAAACATTTGTGACTGATTATTCAATAGGGGAAAACGACGATTTGAGAAATTAAAAATATCATAAAAACAGAACATGTTTAAGAAACCACAGAATATGTATCAAAGTGCTTGCAATGCAGCGACGACCGGGTCTTGTGCCCCCAACACAGAGGCAGAACGAGAAGCCGAACGGCAGGGTGCCTTAATGGCTCAACAGCCACCAAGCGCACCTATAGAACCTGACTACAGTGGCTTTGATATTGTCAAAGCCACTCAGTATGGTGCTACAGCCAGAGTCAAAGAATTGGTTGAATCCGGCTGGGATGTTAATCAGCCGGATAGTGAAACTGTCACTCTGTTGCACTGGGCTGCAATTAATAATCGTCGGGATATTATAAAATATTTTTTGGAAAAGGGTGCTGTAGTTGATGCATTGGGTGGTGAACTTAATGCTACACCTCTGCATTGGGCCACAAGACAAGGTCATTTAGGTGCTGTTGTACTCTTAATGGCTGCTGGAGCTGATCCTCGCATACGTGATGCTGAGGGCTGCTCATGCATACATATTGCAGCTCAATTTGCACACACAGCATTAGTAGCGTACTTCATTGCCAAGGGTGTAGACCCAGATCTACAGGATCGTGGTGGCATGACAGCATTGATGTGGGCTGCATGGAAGGTAAGATATCTTATTGTTTTTTTTAATTAAATTAGAGAATTAGGCAGTATTAAAGTTTTTAAGGAAAATTGAATCATAACACGATATATTTATTATGTTAATTGTCAAATATTTAAGTATTGTATGAATAATTGTTTGCTATAGAAATAGTCTTAAAATTTGCTAAAATGGGAATAAAAATAATTGGTTGCTAGCAGTTTTCACTGGAGTTATAAGAATTATTATGGTTTGTAAACATAATTGAGAGTACTACAAATTTTAACATCATAATCAATGCTTAAAGATTTTATAAACCGAATATTTCAGTTTTTGTGTTTAAATTCCATGATTGCTTACAAGATACGTATATATTATATCTTTCCCTTAGTTATTCTTTTCTAAAGAATTTTTGTTGGTTTATAGGTTTGCCATAATAATCATTCATTCCATTTCATCACTATTAAAAAATCGAAAAATTATATAAATGTTGGCGAATATTTACTTTTAGAAAAATTGCATGCCTCAGCAAGAATTTGATGGGATATGCTTTACACTTAATAAGAAACAATGCCGAATTCAGATACCTAGAATCAAATAAGCTTGGTACACACATGTAGTATATTAGAATAAATTTTATAATTTTTTTCGCAATACTTGGTTTAAATGTTAAGTTTTAATAATAAATAAATGCGCTGTGTGAGTTCGTAAATTTTCTTGGTATCGTACTCAGACGACCAGCAATAATACTGTCAGACACCTGATAAGTGTATGAAAAATGTTTCTTGGCTGCTGATTTTCAAAAGTTGTGAAATCAATTGTTATTCTACAATCAAAATAATAGAAATACCATTTCATGCTCTAATTTCACGAAATAAATTACAAGTTCTTTCACTGTATATTACTCTTATGAATATATCTAGGGGCGCTTCATATACATACCTAAAGAAAACCTTATCTTCTTTATTTTTAAAGCTTATAAAACAGTTCCTATCCAGAAATGTTCAAAGTGCCAACCTTATTAGATGTCCTCAACGTAATCCTATTAAGCCTTGGCGGTACGAAATTGTATACAAATTAATAAGCAATTTATTTCCAATTTGTCACTTGAAGAGGAAAGCATCTATTTTACTTTTTTCTTTTTGTGTTTAACAGGATAGGACGGGATTCAGCTTATCACTTGACAAATTTATTTGAAATTCTTATTCAATTCTGATAAAATTTTGAAAAGAGATTAACAAATCAAGGTCAAGGTCACACTTGGTTGCTCCCATCATCCTTATAAAAAGTATTCATTTCGATAAAGCTGTTATCATACCTCAAATTAATATTGCATTTTCACATTCAATTATACCGTTCCGTATAAAAAATATGTTTTCGCTGTAATATATAGTAATAATAAGTTTAAAGATAGTATTTTTTGTGTTAAAGATTTGTACACGAAAAAGTAAACGACGAGCACATAATAACCTCCAACATTGTTTTTCGGGAAGTATTAAAAAATTATTTTGTAATTAATATAATATATTTTGGAAGTTCTTAATCATATTTCGTATTTAACATTTTCATTTGGTTATGTTACAAGAATTACCACTATCAGTGCAAAACAGAAATCCTAGTGTAATATATAAAGAGATTATGTACAAAGTTATTAACAGTTATCTTAATTTGTTAGAGGAGAAGTTTTCATTTTTATGAAATTCAATAAATAGCTTCGAATTTATTTTTTCCGATATAAATTAAAGAAATTATAAATTAATTAAACAGTTTAGAAGCGATTACTTTAAAATATATTTATAAAAATCATATTTATTTATATCTATAGCGATTTTTAATTTTCGTTAGGTTTGTGCTTTAGATCCAGTACGTTTGCTTCTGACGTTAGGTGCAAATCCAGCCATGGTAGACTATACGCATGGGAATACCGCCTTACACTGGGCTATATTGGCTCGCAATGCAACAGCTATTAATACTTTAGTCTTAAAATCCAAAGCTTCCTTAGATGTTCCCAATTTACGGGGTGAAACACCATTGACGATGCTTGAATCACAAGTTGGTGCCGTTTGGATAAGTGCAAAAGTGATGGAGCGAGTTAAGGATGCTTCGTTATCATCGCAACAAAGAAGATCTCTACTGACACGCGTCAAACATGACAAACGATTACGTTGGTGGTCAATGGTTGCATGTCCTTTTACCGCTTTTTACTTGGCCGGTGTCATATTTACTTTAAATACGTTGTACATTATAAAATTCTTCTTATTGGGTTGTCTCTATGCTGTATTTCATACATTAGGTAAAGCCTTATTTGATGATCATTTAATGGCTTTGCTTCCCCTAAGTGTTTATTGTGCAACGAAAGCCTGGTTTTATATAACATGGCTTGTGTATATTGTTGATGCGGTCTCATTTGGGACTACCGTGCTGTTCTTAACATGTTCCGTAGGCTTATGGGTATGTTTTCTTAAATCATGGAAAGGAGATCCGGGCATAATACAACCAACGCAGGAACAACGATTTAAGGCATGTATTTAAAAAGTCTTTGTAGGTATTGAATACATATAATATAAATTTATTAATTTTCTGAACTTATAAATAGACTATCGTGGAATTATCGGAACGCGGTGGAATTGGTTTTGAACCATCCTCTTTTTGTTCTGGTTGTTTAGTTAGACGTCCTATACGTTCAAAGCACTGCAGCGTATGTGATAGATGTGTGGCACGCTTCGATCATCATTGTCCTTGGGTTGGTAATTGTATTGGGCTAAAAAATCATACTTACTTCATGGGTTTTCTGTGGATGCTTTTGATTATGTGTGGTTGGATGGTATATGGTGGATCTTTTTATTATATGAATAGTTGTAATGTACATTTTGATGGTGAGTAACAAAGATCTAGATAATAATACAGGATCAATTTTAGATAATAATCATTTGTTGTTATTATTTTTGATTTCAAAAGATTTTCTTGCCGCACTACGCGCCATTGGTGATTGTAATGCTTGGATTGGATGGGTTATGACTAATGCTCTCCTGCACATGTCTTGGGTTATTCTTCTAACCATATGTCAAACATATCAGGTTATATGTTTAGGTATGACTACAAATGAGCGTATGAATCGTGGCAGATATCGACATTTTCAAGCACGTAATGGCCAGTCGCCATTCACCCGTGGTGCTTTCAATAATTTAGTTGACTTCTTAGAGTGTACATGTTTTGGTTTGTTGAAACCTAAGCGTATTGACTGGATGAATTATTACGATTACGATATACAAGCGAACAAGACCATAGAACAAGAACCATTACTGCGCAATGGTAGTGAGGAGGCCTCTGCTGCTACTCATAATTATCAGTATGTGTAGGACAAGTCGAATCGGGATGCGATGACGCGCAATGCACCCATAGCTAATGTCTAAATCACTGAAAACCATACTTAATCAAGGTAATCAATATATTTTATCATTTTTATCATTAAGTTATTATTACATACATTTTAAAATTATATTTCGATAATATAATTTAAATAAGTCTACTTTAGGTACATATATATATGTAATATTATTATTATTATTTGTTTATTTTAATCTGAACAAAACCACAAGAAAGCTTTTTATATTAAAAATTATAAGTATTTATTTAGAGAGTATTAATTATACATGCTAATATTTTCACATATTAGTTTTATTTTTTATATTTTTATAAAATCTGCTCAAGATTTTCTTTGTATCTATATTTAGAAGACAAAAAGCCATATTTTTATGTTGTAAATGTAATTTAAACCACCTTTTAAGAGAAAACATATGAATTCAATATTAAGTGATTAGAAATTAAAAATATACATATACATATGTAGATTTTATTTATAAACCTACAAACGAGTAAAATAGACGTCATCGCAAACCGATTCCCTGTATTACAATGGAAAATATAAAGCATGTGTTTGTACAATTCCTAAAAATTCTTGTATCCATTCGTTTAATTTTCCTAAATCCTTATTAGTGTTATATACACATACATATATTTAAAAGACATATAATTTTATTATTTAGTTTTTAAAGATACCAAAAAACGGATAAATAACACAAGAACTCTTTTAAGATAATACGGTGAAGGTTATTTTTCGTAACATAACATCGTCACTTAAGAGGAATTGTTGGTTTTTTGCCCTGATAAAAACAAAATAAAACAATAGACATTTTTGTTGAAAATTGTTTACTTTTAGTTTTATTTTTAAGACAATAAATAATAATAACATTTGAGATTTATAATTTTTAAATTGAATTGTTCTAAATGTTTATTCTGCTTAAAACTATTACGTTTCGAAACACGTAATATTTTACATATACAATACCAAAATTGAAAAATATTACAGCAGTTAAATTTAGGGTTTGGAATTTATGAAACACTAATATTTTGCATATGTTTAAGTCATTTAATACAAAAAACAAGTTAAGTCAATTTGATTTCACGTAGTCTTCTTTGGACATTTTTTTCTTTAAAACCGTTTGGAAAAAAAAATGATGATATCATGACTTTTTTCTGGAATGTGTTAATAAATACTTGATAATTTTCGGATACGAAGATTGATTTAGTTAAGCTTATATTTCACGTTGTATCATATACACACTTTAGCCAAATTTGAAGTATATCGTGTATGAATTAGTAATTTACATTTAATGGGAATTATTCAAACTTCTAGTGAAAATTGCATAGTACCTTCTATAAATCGATGTTATGTGAGCAAATTTTAGTTTATTTACGTAAGAATTTTGAAGGTGAAGTTTCGACTTTGATTTTGTCATGAACTTGCTGGGCGATCACTTTGGAAAACAAAGTAATTTACTGTCATCAGTGTAAATAACATATTCCCAGATTGGATTTTTTTCGTGCCGTTTAATGCCTTTTTCATACTCTACTAAATTTCAGACAAACCTTTATTTGTGTGGAAAAACACTCAATAACTCAGAGGTTTTTGAGTCACTTTCATACCGAGAGATGTTCGCTCAAAATCGTCTGCCTTACAGAAACAAAGGCCTAATTGTAAGCTTTACCATGATATCTTCCAGCTTTATTCTAATGTCATTTATTTAAGATATTTATAACAATTTTTTTTAAATTTTAAAGTCACACGATAGCATTATTTATGCCACTAATTATTAATTATTATTGTGTAATGGAAACTCCAACAAATCATCATATATACACATTCGTACAATTGTACTAAACTGTTTTTAAAGTAATATTTTTACTCTTTCAATGACTTATAAATTTTAATT
>QOCX01001235.1:11056-29085 GCA_005959815.1 Sarcophaga bullata | reverse complement strand
AATTAAAATAAATATAAGGTTTGGACCCATTTTGAGAAAAGTTCGCTGTTATCTTACAATAACGTTAGTAGCGAATCAATTTAGGATAAGCAATTTTCTTTACATTGATCTTATTATCATTTTTAAGGCCGTGCTATTTTTTCAAATAGGCCTAGATAAAAAGTATTTTTTCTAATATGTTGTAATTTGAAATAAACATTTTTTAACAAAAATGCCTATGTAAAGAGCTTAATGTTATTAATCAATTGAATATATTTTTCCAAATAGAAATATAAAATAGCAACTCATTATGAAATTTATATCCACTAATAATATTTTTCCCATGTATTTTTCAATAATAGTGAAAAAACGAAATTTAAACACCAAATATTAAACATTTTTTAAACAAATATTGAAAACTATATCAGTAAAAGAAATTTTAATAATAAAAGATTTAAAGAAAAATAATTTTTATGAGAATTAATTAATATAAAATAATTTTTGCACTTAATTCTAGTCATAACTTAAATATTAATAAATTATTTAAATGATACTAAAAACTAAAGCACACGAAATTTTTTAATAATATTTTATTTTTTACAAAGGTCTAAAAAAGATCAAAAATAAATTACAATATAGTTTATATATGAACAATTAATGGAAATGTTACTTAAAAATGCATTTAATAATGAAAATATTAATACAAATATAAAGAATATGTACAGAAAAAATTATTGCGAACTATAAACTTAACAATTGAAACACTTGAGTTATTTTGCTTTCTTTGTAATTAATTTTACGAAAACTGTATACAGAAAACTAAGGTTTAACTATTTATCAATTATTTACTGTTTAACTGCATATGAGATAAACATATTTTAAGAAAACTTTACATTTTATTAAAATTAATTGTTTTAAGCTTACGATCCTTACATAAGTAGTACAAAACAGACACATTTTGATTTTCGCATCATCGCATTTTTACTAAAGAGCATCATCGCATCAAACAATAATAATTAATTTTGAACAAATTTAATTCGTGATCTTCTAGTTGTATTTCAACTAAGCAACCGATTTATCAGTTTTTATTAAAATTTTTTCCCAGTGTCAAAGTAATAAAGAAGTAATCCACTGTGGAAATATTTTTGAGTATAATCTAAAATACCTCTTTCTTCTTGGTTAATCTCCCAGACTTTACCTTTACCTTTTCAGAAAGTAATTCTTTTATGCATTACATAGCCTAAAAACTTAACATCACAAAGAAAAGCTTGGCAGAAAAGAAAAGAACTACTCAGTTTGAAACCGTAAATATAAAATGAAATGATTTCTAGATATTGTTCCGTTATAAATATCGTGATAATATTATAGCGTAGTATTCTATTTATCGCAAGCACTATATGCCTCTTCTTCGCATTACGACTGGTTTGGGCGACAATAATGTCACTCGTGTCTACTGTAAAAATTTTCGAGAATAAATTATATAGTATCTGGCCGAGCAGAAGCGGGAATATTATGAACTTTATTTCGAAAACCATGATTACAATGAAACTAAATTTGTTTTAAAATTTATTTTCCTGATTAGACAATTTGGATTTATAATTAGAACTTACCACAAGACAATTGTGATTTAATTTTTCAAGTTTTCACTTAAGTTTGTACGGGGTAGTGTATATACAATAACCAACTTAAGCTTAAAACAATTATTCAACATTATTTGGTTATAATATTAGAATAATTAGTTTCGTATTAAGATTTTTTAAGTATGCTTATTTTCACGTGAATTCATACTTACTCATCATAGCCAAAAATAAATAACAAAATTACGAGACTCACTTCACGCCATGTTTGATGTTTAAATATTATTTTAATTAAATTTTCTGTATAGTAAAATTTGATTAAAAAAGAGAATTTTCCATTTTTATGATTAAAAGTACAGTAATATTTATAATATTCCGTTAGCGTAACTTACAAAGTCCATTAAGAAATAGAAGAAATATAAGAACGTTGTAAATCTCCTTAATAAACTTAAATTATGAAAATGTTGCTCTAAATGTTTTTTGCATTAATTACCTCAAAAGCCTTTTTATAGTTTTATATATATATATATTTATTTGTATAAATATTTTATTTTTGTGTGGTATTTATAATTAATACAAAAAAAATACATAAATCCGATATATAAGACGTAATACTATATGTATTATAAATTTATAAAAAAAGAATTACATTTTACTATGAAAATCTAATAAATTAGCAAACCATTAAATTTTAATTGTTTAATAAATATTTATAAAATCGAATATCTTTCTATGTACTATTTGTGTGGTAAATGTCATAAATAAAAAATTATAAATAAAAAAATGTGTAAATGAAAAAAAAACAAAAATATACATATAGACAAAATTCTAAAAATTAAACGCAATCGAACATTAATAAAATACATTAATCAACTTATTAGATTATAAATGACTAGTATATACGAATACATATTATTATAAAATCAAAGATCAAAAAGAAACATAAAAATCGACGATAAACAATATGAAAATAAAAAATAAAAAGAAAATTTAAATAAAATTATTCAAATTATATAAATTGTTTTTCATTAAATAAAGTGACCCGAGTAATTAATTAAAAATTCTTCAAGTAATGAATCTAGCAAGAACGCTGACCTTTACTACACCCAGTACAACATTCCAGTAAATAAAGGCGCAGAGAACATTGTTTCGAGGCAGCTATAGACAGCAAGTTTAGGAAAATACTTTGTGGCAATCGTATGATTTCTAAATCAATGGTAAGAAATAAAAAAACTTAATGAAAAATAAAAGAGTCGTCTTTTACGTATTGGAAATAAAAAGGCAAACTAACAAATGTTTCAGGAGAGGGGGTAAGTTTTCTTTACTAAAAACTAGTTTCAATATTTAAAATTCCGATTTTCTATAAGTAAACATTATTTTGATTTTAAGAATTCAGCTAAAATAAATAAACATTAAACTATATTCAAAATATATTCATTTTAAATAGTAGTCGTAAGCCTAATTTGCAGACAATATGTCAATGAATTTTTTTTACTGAAGTTTAACACTTTTTCATACTTACATTTACAGGATATTTAAAAATATTTAAAGGATAAATATCCTGTAAAGGTCGTATTGAAGCTTAAGATTAGGTTCTTGGAGGATTTTTGGTTTTGGTTTTTCCTGATAAGATGTTCAAACATTTCTATCTCGTGATATTTGTTTTGTCAATTCGTAACGTTTTATGTAAATCAGCCATAAACTATTCTTTACTATACTTTACCATTCAAGTTGAATAAACTTAAATATGTAAATGTTTTTAAAGTTCAATTAGAAATGTTCTTACGTTAGTTAATAAATTCACTAATTAGCATTCCATTAATTTCATTGAAGAACAGCCAGTCGGTTTTGCTAAAAATATAATTGCCTCTAACAATGGTAATTCTTCTCGTTTTACATCTTGGTATGCATTTTAGAAGTTCTTGAAGCCATAATTGTTTGAAAATTATTAAGTCCTTACATATTGACTATTTATTTCAACGAGATGATGCAAATTTATTGCTAAGATCACCAGACCTAGAGTCTATGTATTATTTTATATGGGACATTTTATGTGGTCGTGGTGAATAGAGTGTTGAAAATAGTCTCAGGAGATAGTTCCCACTTAAAACTTCAACTCGAAAAAAAAACTTGTTTTTTTCTAAAACGGGGAAAACATTTATCAATTGCAAGTTTTCTGCAATTTGTTGTTCTATTTAAAAACTTAATCCATTTGTTTTATCGGGTCATTTGAGGAGTGTTATTTATACTTTGTTATCAGTAACTTAAACATTTACTGTGTTGTTATAAGGAAATCAAAATTGTTTCAATGTATTTATTTAAAACAATTATATTACCTAAATGTTTTCTTCATTGTTCTGTAATTAGGATTCGAAATGTTCCAAAATGCTATTGAATAAAACGACATCATTTAAAATTATTATTTTCCATGTATTTCATTTAAATTTTCTTTATTTATTTTCCTTAATTAGTTTTCTGTTTAGTACAAATACACATAAGAAAAAGATTTTAATGATTTCTTCATACAGATATTTTATAAAGTTTTTTGGTTTTGTTTTTGAAAAATTAAAGCCAAATTAAAATTGATTTTGTTTGAAGAGGGATAAAGTATTTTCTTTTATACAAGTTTAGTTTTCATTTTATTTTTTGTTTTTCGTTTCCTTTTTTGTTTTGGTACTTAAAATTATGTTTAAGCCTATGATATATATTTTTAGCTTATTTTAAAATATGTTTATCAAAAAAATTTAGCCGTTTGAAACGATTTCTGATCTTTTAAATGTTTAAATTTAAAATAATTATTTTTTTTCTTTTTGCAAATAAACAAATGGTAATATAGTCCAACAGTTTAAAGAGTTTTTTTCATATGCTGATATTTTTTCAATTATTTAAGTATATTATTTTATAGGTGGGTTTATTTTATAGATGAAATATTCTACAACATTGAAATTATGTAATACAGTATTTGAATTTTATTGCTATTCTTTTAAGGACAAAATACCAAAAATTCAGTTTTGTTTTAATATGAACTCAATATGTTAATAAATTTTCAACAAAAATAATTAAAATTAATACAATTTTTTAAAATTTAATTATCTCTTTTGTACTTCGTTATCTTTAAAGTAGTTAATTCAAACTGAACTTCTGTTTATTTAGAAAGAATTTAGAAGTTTTTAAAAAAATTAATTGATGGTGACGAAATTAAATAAAAGCAAAGTCTGAGATATTACTGCTGCTGAAAAACAACTGACCACTAAGTAAAAATCAGAAGACTTTTCAATACTGCGTAAGCAATAAATTGCAAGATATTGCAAATAGGCAATGTAACTCTGCCGAACCTGAAAATGACTTCATTCAAAGTCTTTGAGTTTTCCAAATCGTATAATAAATTATAGACTGTGAGAAGTAGGAGTTATAAATTGGACTGCATGAGTAAGGAAATCAGCATGAACAGCTTGAATTAAAATACATATTGTCACAGAGGCGTATATTTTTCTCCGTTTGGTAAGTAGGTAAAATTTCTTGTTATAAAGAAGGAAAAGAATTAACCTACAGGAATTATTTCGACATAAAATGAAACAAAATAACCTTCTTACTTACGATCTTAACTTTCAATTGTTGAACCTAACCGTTCCAAAATATAACCAGTACTGGAAGAGTTATATAGAGGAAAACTCGTTAAATCTTCATATACTGCTATTAATACAAAGTCGGAACATCTTATTGTGAAAGGTTGATTATATAAAACGGAATAAAGCCTTGATAGACTGACGGGAAATGCGTTAACCTGTGACTTTGGAGGTTGTAGATACGATTCTCTCCAAAGGATTTGATGGATTGTTAAAAAATTTTTATATATTTGTGAAAGAAACACCAATCGGTCTTACATTACTCGCTTTTTCCTTTTATAATTTATAATAATAATTTATAATTTTTTCTTTTCTTTTCATCTTTTAAACATTTTTAAATGCACAAATAAGCATAAGATTGTGATCTTAAAAATGCCATGAAGCCGAAGTTAATAAAATAAAATAAAAAAGGAACTGACATTTAACAAACACTATTTTTTTTAAATGACATTAAAAGCAGCTGGATTGTAATTTTATTCAATTTTATTTAATTGGGCAAATTAAAAATTATGAAAAATTACATATTTGAAGATTCCCTATTTTTTTTTACACGCGTGATGGTGTTAATAATTGTAAGGACTTGCTAGTTTAATTATTAAATGATAAAGCCTTAACTCTTTGAATTTTCTACTTATCACATCAAGTTAATATGTGTAGAATATTTTTCTTTTTTGTGGTTGGCTATTGACCAACTTAATTATTTGTTTGGTGTTGTTTTTATATTGTTTCAGTTAGCAAAATAGTTTAATATTATATATGTAAATATATGTACGTCTATTCTTATCTACATTATATAATTTTTAAAAGCTTGGTCTTCTTTTATTCACCATAAATAAAGTAGGTATTTAAAGCATATTTTATTTTAGTCAGGCTAATAAAGCTTAATTATTAATATGATTTTCTATGTTCTGTTATGAAAACTCTATAAACTGTTAAAATATTAAGAGCGTTATTAAGTGTAAAGAATGTTTGGGTGGTAACATAATTAAACTTAACATTAATAAAATAATACATTCGAACCATATAACAATAATAATAATGTCATCAAAATAGAACATAAATAAAACATTTTTAAATTTTTCTTCATTGAAATGATTAATGTTTTGGGCTTATTCAGATGATGATTTCAGATTGTAAGAAATATAAAGATCCTTGAAAAATACACTGGCTAAATTATTACAACTGAAAATACTTTACATAATAGACCAAAATATACAATAAAGCGGTAAAACTCATTGAAGCACATTTCATTGTATTACCTATAAAACATGGAAAAATAAACAACATTGAAACACAATAGCTATGCTCAAATAAACACCTTCATCTTTTCACGTTTGACTGCGGATTACAGGAGAGTTATATTAATTTGCCAATCGGATATAGTCGTAAATGATAAGAGTGTTAAATAAGCTTAATTACTTTAGAAAATCAACACATTAGTTCTGACAGTTGGAAAAATATGCTTAGGAAATCAGGAGCATGTGACTACAAGATGCTTTCATCTTCTCCAAATAATTTGTCCAGAAGCTACCTAATCCCAAGACTCGATCAGCAAAAGTTCTCATCATTACACACCGGGTCTTGTTTCTAGACAGCGACAAATTGCATAATTCTCAATCTAGGACACGATACAAAGACCAATCGCCAGCTTTGCGGAAAAAACTTGAGTAATAAAATCGAATATAAGCAAAAATATAATTAAACTAAGTATGTGCTTTATGAAGAATAAACAGATAATAATAAGAATTATACAAAAAAGATATTGAAACATGAAGTTTCATGGACGGTTATGTCGCTAAAGGTATATATACTTGGTCCGCAATTTCAACTGTTTCGAATATTTTTAAAAAGTTTATTTTAAAATCAGATAAACTAAAGGTTTACTGGATGAAGAAAACATCGAAATTTAAATAATTTTATTTATGATTCAAAATTAAATTTTGGAAATTGAAAACAGATCTGTGCTTTCATTTTATGCTGAATTTTCCATGGGCTCGCTACCATTCGATTAAAGTCGTGAAAGCTGGAGTTTATAGAATGATTTCGTTACTTTAAAATATTGTTATTCCTCAAGCTTGTTTTATTGTTTGCACTAATATATTAGTTTTTTTCAATAGTGCTGGGTTTTGTCCTAAAGCCAATTTGATGGTCCGGAGTGTACATGCCATTATTAACCATAGGCTTCCTTGCAGCAGTACGTCTTCTTAAACTTGTATCTTGAAATGTTATTTAATTCTAAGCTGAAACATACAAATAAAAAAAAAATATCAGAAAAAGACTGTATTTTGAATAAACATTTTTATTTGCGTGAAATAGTATTAAACAACTAAAAACAGAGCTAAGAATTGTAAATAAAACGAAATAAAAATGGTGGTAAAATAAAAACTTTATTATCATTTTGATTTTCTGATTTTAATTGTTTTTAAGGTTTCAATTTAAACTTATTGTAAGATACGTTTTCCTTTTTGTTTTTCTTGATTTGTTTTGAAATAAATTATGAAATATTTTTAACTCAAAATTAATATTTAAACTGTCGAATTTGTATATAAAAAGAAATTAATAAATAAATTTAAATTATGTATTATATTTACTTTTTTGTTTTTTCAAAACCAATACACTATTTTAAAAGTGTAGATAAATAAATATTAAAAATTATGGTAATTGTTTTAAATAAAAATAAGGGGTCATTGTGGGGTGAATATTGTATGTAAAATATTTTATTTTTTTATAAAAAAAAACTCTCTTTTACCTTTAGGCGGGTTTAGATTATAATTATTAAGGACTTGTTGTATTTGCTCTTTTTATTATATATTTTATATTATTATATGTACTTTTTTGTTTGTTTGTTTGTTTAGTATTTATATGTGAATGAGGGCAGGGAAGTAGTAGTAGTAGTATTTTTTTTTTAGTTTATTTTTATTTAATTTAATATTCTTTTGTATTATTTCATATTATATTTAAGATTGTATTAAAAATATGTTTTTATTAATCATATATATCTTCACTTTCTTAGATATTTATTAAAAAATATATAAATATTTCATTTATTTTGTTTTATTAATAATTTTATTATTTTTATTGCAAATATATAGATTTTTGCTTTTTTTTTCTCTTTTTTCTGTATTATAAAATTAAAGGGGGTTTGGTTTATTAACCATTATAATATATATAAATTAGTATGTATATATGTATATAAATACATAGTTTGTTTTAATTTTTTATATATAAAGTTTTTGTTATTTTATATTTAAATACATGTAGAAAAAATTTTATTTTAAATATCTTTTAGCGTTCTTTTTGCTTTAATAATATTATATAAAAAACTGATGTAAATATTAAATTAGAATTAAAAATTATTAAGCTGTAAAAATTTTAAAGAAATCGCAGTAAATTTTTTAAATTTAACACGCCCTTTTTTAAATTTATATTTTTGAAATTTAAAATATTTGAAATTTACAATTTTTTTTTTGGATAATTTACCACAAAATCGCTTAAAATTTCAAAAGCTTCATACAAATTTTATAAATCAATAGTAAAACAAAAGATTAAAAAAATAATAATAAAAAAGGTAATATAATTAACAACTTATGAAAACAAAAGAATTTAAAGTTAAATTTATGTTTTTCTTTCCTTTTTTTCTCAACCAATAAAATCTTAAAAAATAAATTACTTTTTAAAAATATATAATATGCGTTATCCTTTTTCATTTAATGTTCCTCCTTCTTCTTTTTAGTTTTCAATTAATTAATGAAATAAAGTGTACAAATTTATTTCTAATTTTTGAAAATTAAATATTTATAAACATTAATTCCCACTGATGTTACGTTTTATTATTTAAATCGTTTGAATTGGGCGGACTACCTGGTTGTTGTTGGTTTTGTTGTGGTTGCTGCTGTTGCTGCGACGTTAATATTGTTGGTGTGGATAATGTTGAAGCTTGAGTTATTATAGTTGTTGCTGTTATAGTCTGTTGTTGCTGCTGTTGATTCATTTGATGTTGTGGTGTTGTTTGCAGTTGCTGCTGTTGGTTCTGTGATTGCTGTTGTTGTTGCTGCTGCTGCTGTTGTTGTTGATTATGATTATTTAAAGGATTATTTGAATTGCACAAAACACTATATACAGACTCTACTTTGCTTAATTTTTCAAACAAAGGTATCAGTTCCAATAATTCACAATCACTGGCATCATCAAACCATGATTTAACAGGAACCTGGAAAATAATTTAATAATTGAACTTGAAAAAGTTTCAAATGCTTAGATTTTAAGAATTCTATGAAATGTACAGCTTAAGCTGACATAGTGAAATTCTTTCTAGAATTCATGTAAGAAATCACTGTTGTTTTAGTTGTCTTCCTGTATTCCTGTATCTGCACTCTTTTTTTAACTGAATTTTCTATATAATCCACTACCTAAAACCTGGACAGTTGCTAAATTTAATAATATTTAATTAAATGCAATGCAAATCATACAATCATATGTATGACATACATATAGTATGTGGGTAAAATAAGTGGAAAACTGTAATCATTGTTAGGTATAGTTGCTGTTAAAAGAGATTTCATAAATCCTACGGTGAATCTTGTTTTAAAGAGTGATTTATTGTGTTTGGTGCAACATTAAGTTTCCAGTTGAAAATAAGTGTTGACTAACTGGTTACAAGGTTAAAAGAAATTTGAAAGTGTGATAATCTAGTATTATTTGCTTAAAGGATACGTTTTTAAAGGAAAATTATTTTATAGATTTTTGACATTAAGGTTAACAATAATTAGCAAACTGAAAATTTAATTGCAAGGTTCGGCTGTAATCATATTAAGATCCGGCCATAATTTTATATTGGCTTCAGAACAGAATTATACCGTCAGTCCGTTATACTGTCAGTCCGAGTTCAATCAGGAATTAATAATATTTTAAATAATTTTAACTTCATATGAAGTGAAGTTAATTTACTTTTATCCTTCATAAATTTGAATCACATTTCTTTAAGCAAAATATTGCAGACTATACTAAACTAAGTTAACTAATATCCATTGTGAACTTGAACCTAACTTTTTCGAATTAAAACTATTGTTATTGTTTTGTACAAATATTGCTTTTATATTAAATATATCTTACTTACCGCATTATCTGGATGAAATATATAACTAGCTGGTGAATTATCAACAATAACAATTTTTTGTAAATCACGTCCAAGACGATTTAAATCCTTAATATAATTACCCCTGTAATAAACGCATGATTCCCTAAACAGTCTTGCACGAAAAACATTCCATCTGTTGCAAAAAAAAAAGAAAAAACAAAAAATTATTTTCAAGAAATATACAAATAAACAATAAAAATGCTTACTTATCTAACAGATCGGCAACAGGATCTGCATATTTGGCTAGTGATGCTGTAAATAATACACATTCATATAATTCGCCCATCTTTCGTAGGAATTCATCAACGTATGGTCGTTTCAAAACATACACCTGATGAACTGTGCCATCAATTTCAACTGGTACAATAAAATCAGCATTTGGAATTGGCTGTAAAAGAAAAATAACAGAAATTGAAAGTTAAAACATGGTCACTAACAATACATAGACATCAGCAAAAAAAAATTTACTATAAAATGTTACAACTTAATTTAGACAAAAAAAAAAAAAAAATCAATGATTCATAAGCCATACAAAACTTTCTTTTTTTGGTTGGTTTTTCTTTGGTGGCTCAAAAAAAGTTTTTTCATTGGTTTTGTTAGCCACAGCATGAGTCATGTGCCTTGTTGCCAAGTGAATTGCGAATATTTTATGGTTCCACTGAAGGCTATAGTCTATTTCGTGGCCAGACGTACAACTACAACATTTAACATTGAAATATTTAAACAACTTTTTAAATAGAATTGATTCCGACAACAATGTTAATGTTTCAGTCAATTTCAGTCCCTGAAATTTCACTTTCTTTTATGTTGAATAGGAAATGCCATAAAAAGGAAAATAATGAATGTTGAATAATACGCGTAAGATTGACAATAAGAAATACAATAATTTTTAGAATACTATCCTTGTGGTATGCAATAAATTTTGAATAAAAAGTGGGTAAAAAGTATGCAATTGTATTGTATATCTAGAAAATTTGCAACAAAAACGGACGTTTTAACTTTAAAAGAAAATTTTTTTAAAAATTAAGCTTGATAGGTTATTGTTTAACGAAAAATTTAGTTTTATTTAACTGATTGTTTAGTAAGAACCACAATTCTTATTGTGTCCAATAATTATTAAAGTCACCATGATGATACCTGCTCAAGGAGCTATGTATTGTACAGATCTGTGTATATACATATTGATATACTAAACTGAAGAAGAAGGTAGATGAAAAGAACAAAGTATTTCTTTTCGACACTTATCTTCGACGAATCTGCGCTTAAAAGCAGGCCAGCAGAAATTTGCGTAAATATTCTGATCACACGAATGTATTGGAGAAACTGAAAAGGACATACATGCATTGTATTTCCCATAGATTACAACTCGCCGATTATGGTATTTGATAAATCAATTGATCTACATTTGGACTCAGCAATGAATAGACTGAGAGCAAGTTTTGTCATCAGAGAAAAGCTATCAGTGGATTTATAACTCCAAGCATTTACTAACGTGTTGTTTGTCTTTCCTCACGAGACTGAAGAGCTGAGTAGACTGGGAATAATTTAAGATTTAAGTGTGTAAATCGATTGTGAAAAATATGGAGAGACAAAGTCCTTAAATTACTCGTGGGAGACCAATGAAACATTCGCATTTTTAAACCCTTGGCGATAAGTCGCTGTGACAGGATCAAAATCCCAGTATAAAACACTACCTGGAAAGCGGCAGTGACAAGGATTGCTTTGGCAAGGAAGAGGAAACTAGTGACTTCCCAAAGGTGCTCGGTAAGATGTACCTCGGCGATTGAAAAACTAGTTCCAGATAACGATAACGATAGATAACGATTCTGTACATCCAGTGGAAAGTTTAAAAGTTTGTTAAATTGCCACTTCAATAGGATTTGTTCGCGGTCAAAAGAAAGTGTATTGGTTTTTAGATGCTCAGCACGACAAGTGGTCTATTGGCTATTTTTCTTGAATGTAGACGGCAGGTAAACAGATAGATGTACTTCAGATCGCCGATGACGTCCCATCGTCTTGATCTCCACTTTTGGCAAACTTGCTTAAAAATTGCTCTTTGGATCATTTTCTGCAGACGAGGATTTGTTTGGCCTTTCTTTGTTGTTGATATTGATGTCTTTTGGAAGACAGAAGCCATGCGCTCCCCAATTGAATTATATAGAGATGAGTGAAGCCTCTGAATTTCTAACATAATTTTTTCTTATTAACTTGAATAATACCAGGTTGCTCGGATTTCTAGCCAAGCAGTTTAATCACTACACGGTTTTAATTAGCTATCCTAAATAAATTGTTTATATCACCATTTCCTATTAATCAAATGGTATAAAAATAATTTAGAATATCCTTGAAAAGGACAATAATAGCAAGAAGATTTAAATACAATACACAACACGTTTGTGTACATATTATAATAACAAAACACAAGAGAGTATTTATAGAATTCAAGGAATTTGTTTATTGTGCAACAACAAAAACAACAACAATAACCATTATTTATTGGCCACTAAACTATGTTCTCAAATACTTATATATTTAAAGGTAACACATACTACTACAATAACAACATTAAATGCACTTTAAACTTTAAATGAATGCCGCTGGCTAATAGTCAATGAGTCAGAGAGTACGAAAGGTGAAAACATAAATGTCATCCTGTAAATATGTATATATTAAAAGGTGTAGTAAAATTGAAACTAATTTTTTTTAAAAATAAATAATTTTAGAAAATGGCATTGTGTTAGGTAGCACTAGGTAAGACTCAATGGCAGACAGCTTAAGCGCAATTAACTTAGGTTCTCTCAAAGGTAAAATTGAGCCCTTTTAACCATATTCTATAATTTTTTATTTTAATTTTTTAGAATTAATTCAATGCATTAAAGCACGAAACGGGCCTGAAAGTTTCATAGACGAAGCTGTATTCTTGATATAAATGGATGATAACTCCGATAATCTGACAAGGAAAGGAGAGCTAAATAACTTAAATCTGCACCTAACAAGAGATAGGCATTGAGAAAGAAAGTGGATAACCGACCAAAAGCTTGGCAAAAGTCGTTTAATGAAAGCTGCACTCTTTCCGCGTGTCTTCCCATGACGGAGTGACCTGTAGGCACTCCTACTGTGGTTGAGATGACATTGCGATCAAATTTAAGTAGTTGGTTGGTACACCTCCTATCCATCCTGGATCAAGTGAGTCTGGCAGTGGGGCAAGATTCCTCATTGATTGAGGATTAGTTGGTCTTCAGGAAGGGCCAGTTTAATTCCATGGTCAGTCTCATTGTTCGCCAACAAGGCTAGTGGAAGCCAGTTAAGGATAGTAAACAATGATGATTTAATTGTTTGATGATTTAATCATCTCCATAATACGTTCAAGCCGGTTTTGATTTCTTTTGCATAATGGCATTTCGCACCTATCATGGTATTCTAAAAAGGGTCGATTATGTGTGGCAAGCGAATATCAGTTGGCAAAGTTAAACTGCAGATGCAACTAAAATACTGGCCAGTCAAAGGTGCCGTAGTCTAGTAAGGTAGTGTGTTGGCTTATTTGACGAAAGGTCACGGTTCTAACCCAGGTCAGACATTAAAAACGAAATATGAAAACATATTTCTTTGGCGACTTGCCTCTCAGCAGATTTCTGGCAAAAGCTTGAGAGAAAATAAAATTTCTCAAAAATCTGTCGTTCGGCGTCGACTTGAAACTGTAGGTCCCGCACTCATGTTATAAAATTAACACACACAACATAGAGTGGTGAGAAGCTAGGCCGTAATTCCTGACTGAAGGTTGTAAGGCCAATTATGTATGTATGTAAAATGTGAGTATATAATAATAATAAATGATAGTGAAAAATGCGCCGTGCAAATTGAAGTGTGATGACTACCATATTAACTTCTAATACATGATACGGCTTTTTGGTGGCGTTAAGTTTTTTTTTTCGTATTTTGTTAAATGGTTTAATTCGTTAGCAGACTGCAGTAATTGATACATATTTAAGTGTGCAAATATCCGCCCTAGGCTGAATACCGTTTTGTTCTAAACTTTGTCGAGCACCTTTAAAATTTAAATAGCGACTTAATTGATTCTTATTAAAAAGAAGAATGAAATCAAAGTTTTTAGTGCATATAATTATAGTTAAAGATAAGCTTTAAAATATTTCATATGATAATATAAGTATGTAGAAAACTCCCTTAAAACTACTGTGCACTAGTGTTTCATCCAAATCGATAACCATACATTTTTTGTGCATATCCGAATGCTACCTGAGGTAGTAGGTACCTTTGTTGGTCCGGTAATGTGGCGGTGTTGTTGACCCATCGATAGGTGTGCCATTTTGATTTGTTTTTGTACGATTACGCCGCCAACAGCATAAAATTGATTGAAAGAAACCGCGTTTTTGTGGTTTTAAACGTTCCACATCGTCTAGAAATAGAGAAAAGGAAAATAAAATAATTTGAATACATTTTCACTGATCTACAAAGCATTTCGTGTGTAATGTGTAAAGAAAATATTTATAAGTAGGGTTCTTAAGATTTTAAAGAGATGGGCTATCACTTAAACGCTATAAAGATGTAAATAGTGGGGTTTAATAAGTCTAAGAAAAATTTTGGTCAAATCTCTTCTTGAATGACTAGACTATTCAACTCAAAATTAATCTCAGTTTCGTTAGACACATTTTGACTTTACTTTGGCCCAAGAAAAGTGCAATGTTTTGTCTTACATTGCGTTTGAAAGAAAAAAGTTATAAGTTCAATTTTTTTAAATCCTTTTCTTAATGTGCGGCTTGGGTTCATTTTTTAAGGATATATATCTGAGGTGTGAATTATAAGTTTATAAAAGCGTTCAGTTGTTTTAAGCTTTTTCCTCTAGTTGTTGCAGTTTTCTTTCAAGTGAATCGCATTCTCACAAACAATGCAAAAAAAAAATTAATGCTTACTGAGGAAGAAAAATGGTTCTATTATTTCATTCAGGGCTGTAATTGCATTACATATTATTTTATATGCATAAATCCTTCGCTTTTCAATTTCTTTTGTATATTAATTGTTCAATTAGAATTTTTATTAATTTAATTGTTTTCAACAACAATTATGATATTTAATTAATTCTTTTCACCTTGTATTGTATATAATAAACTGTTATATGTTATGGAAATTTTTATATTACATTTGACATTTGTTTGTTGCTACTGGCACAGAAAGTAAAAAAAGGAACGAAATCATAATACATTTATTGTTAATGAAGGTTAAAATTAAAGGTTAATTCCGTTGTGTCAAAAGTTGGAGTTCAAATCGAAGAAGTGTGTACAGTTAAAGTCTTCAAAGTAATACAAAATACTATACGATGACAAATAAAAGAGCATACAAATGTGGAATAATTACAAACGTTTACATTACAGTTGTACTATGTAATGTTAAATGATATTTAACGGAAGCAAATATATTAATGAAGTCAGTCGGCAAGTTGTTTGTAAACTTATAGATATTTTTTAACTTCAGTCATATATGTCCATAAACTGTAAATAATGAAAGTTTTAAAATTCGTATGATAAACTTTTATGTCGTAAAAGGTAAGGTAGAAAGAACAAGAAAAAGAAAAATAACAAAAAAAAATGGAAAAAATAACACGCAAGATAGAATAATAGAACAATAACAAATCAATAACAACAGTAAGATTATGAAAGTTGACAAACCGAAAATAAACAGAACAAACGTTAACGATACTAGGTAGTTAAACCAAAAAGGTTTTGTATTCTTTGATATCAAAGGTGCATCACTTCTCTTTGGAAGGTGGATCTAAAATCTAAAATAATTATAAAATAGTGAAAACCGTTAAATCTGACAGTTGTATAAGAACTGATTCCACTGGAGTTATTTCCCCTCCAAACCAAGCCAAGCCTATCGAAAACCGATATGGTCAGGACGTGTTAAAGTTTATCAGTCAAGTTTTAATATGTGTTTGGTGGAATGCAAAAGCTGGCATATTTCATGGAAATGACGGTATGGTATGTTAAAAGTTGAGTCTTGATTCGTTATTACACTTGTTGCAGTGTACTGGTTAAAGTTTAAAATTTAAAAAAATCAAATGTCACCACTTGGGAGAGAAAGCTAAATTAGCAATATTTCTCACCACTACTCCCAATACAATAACCCATTCCTTTATCATAGAAGGACGCATTTTTAGGCAACGACAGACGGCAACTCTATTAAGCTAGCATCTGTAACAAGAATATGAAATTCATTTGCCTAATGAATATAAAACAAAGCAAAGAAATAATAAGAAAATGAAAAAGAGTAATTTCCTATGTCTGGTTAATAGAAGAGGAATTGCGAAACAACAGGACAAACAAATCGGCAGTCTTTTGCCTGAAGTATTAGGAGGTTTGATGGAAGTTTCTTGAGCATATATCTTACACTCCCTATATAGATTGATGATGACCACCATCCTGATAATGGCCTCATTAGAATCGTGTACAAATTTATTAATTTTTTGTAATTAACATGATGATTTCTGTGGATTCACTTACAAAAGGGCAAAAACTAAATCTCTTGATTTACTCGGACAGACAAATGGCCATTAGATTCCTTAAGCTCGCCCTTATCTATGAATGCCGAGAATTTTCAGAGCAATTTTTGATTATTCGAAAGTAACTCTCCTATCCTACGGTAACTTCATTTACCATTTTCAATAATAATCAGTTCTGACAAAAATATTAAATTTTATTTCATTCATTTAAGTCTGAACCCACTCAATAAAAATAATCTGCAATGAAATGATTTGAGGCAGAAACACAATATTTCAATTTATTTACTGTGGATTTTCTTAATACAAATGAAGAGCTTCAATTTAATATGACTTTCTGTTACACAAATCGAAATAGAGGGTATGTGTACAAGTATACCCAGTGGATATTTTAAAAGTGTGTAAAAACATTAAAAGCCTTTCAACATTAATTTATTTATTTTTTCTTTTTTACATGAATTGTGTACGAGGTCTGTTAAAAAAAAAAAATAAGGTGATTTTCAAACTTCACAGACTCGGTATATTCGAATCGTCTTGAATAGCATGTTTAGTTTTTTGTGAGAAGTGTTTGGCAAATCTCTGTTATAGAAAAAACTTGATCAAAAAAGTTGCATCAAATTGTGTGTAAAAAATTTAATAAAGTATTCACAAACATTTGGAATGTTGACGCCAATCACCAATTTCAGAGCGATTCAATTCAGCAATTTTGAAAGAATTTGAAAGACATGAGCCATGTGATATGCCAACAACCTCAGCAACTTCTGTAATTGTGATTGGACAATTCTTCAAAAACACTTTCTTCACTTTTTCAACATTTTCATCGGTTATTGATGAGTTGAGGCGTCCAAGGCGAGCGACGCCATTCGTATCTTCTCGGCCTTCTGTGCTCGTAACACTTGTAAACCTTTTTACGACTCAAAATACTCTCATCGTATGTCACTGTCAACATTTCTAATGTTTTTTGAGCATTGCTATATAGGAGGCGTACGTTGAATGTACGTACACGCCTCGTATATTTAATACACAAAAAAATAATAAAAGAAGAAATCATGTCAATACGAATTATAAAATTGCATGAATGTTTCAATGTATGTTTAAATGTCGAAGAACACAGATAAATTGTATATTTTAACGTTCATGTGTCATTTGGTTTTTTTTTCGTATGTTAAAAATAATTCAATGCTAATATTAAAATTAAA
>QOCX01001235.1:0-10184 GCA_005959815.1 Sarcophaga bullata | reverse complement strand
TTCATTCCCTACAAGTATATGTATGTGTCATCCAAACATTGAGCTGCGTTTTATATCTAGCTTTGATAACTGTTTGGTGATGGAAAAATAGTTTCCTAATAACGTTCACACTTCTTATTTATTAGTGTTTCTTCACTTTTCAAATGATTTTGCGGTTGGACCAGAGTGATATGTCATCAACATTAACACCAAAATTATCAGATTACAAAGGAACAAACCAGTTCGCTGCTATTCTAGTTCCAGTGAATATAATAATAATGACTTACAACACAAGGTTGGTAAGTGTTGCCTATTGCAATTAATATTACCAGAGATATAACATTTTAGAGAAATCTACCCACAATTTGTAGACGTACATTGTCGAGGACCCAATAATATTATTTCGTTTGTTTTTTTTTTGTATCGAATTAGGAATGTTTTTCAAGGTTTAAAAGCTAATGATGGCAACACTATTTGATTAAAAAGGTTTAAATTAAAAGTGTATAAAAAAAATTAAATAAATACAAACCATATTAATTTGTGGTGTTGATTGTTATACATATATAGCTTTTGTTATTTTTATTTTATTTAGAAATGTTATTAGACAAAACTAAGAGAGAGAGAGGGAGAGGAAAAAACACCAAACAAATTCACTTACAGATCTGTTTTTTCAATGTACTGATTAGAGAAGCGAATAAATAATATTCTAAATTGAGGTTAGAATTGCTCTTTTTTCTTTTTCAATTTTTATTTGTTTAAATGTGTTTGGGAATGATTTTTATTTTCACAAATTAATATGAATTTAAATGTAAATGTAATGTAAATAAAACGTTTAAAAGAAACTAAACAAGCATGTATGTAAGTATATTTTATAAATTAAAATGTACATAAAATACAACAATTTAGAATAAATAATCATAGTAATAAAAACATTGCATTTAATTTTTACAGAACAAGTAAAAAAGTAACAAAAATTAAGAAAAAAAAAATTAAAAAGAAATGAAATGAAAAACTTTTTGCCTGTCTGCCTCTTTTAGTTCACTACATTGACTTTCAATTTTTTTCGTTTTTTTGTTTATTCGTTTGTCTTCTTTTTTATTCGAATTTCAAGTTCAATAAACTTTAAATTACCTTCACAACAAATTTACAGCAAACAGGATAAAGACAAAATGTTAAATAAATAAAAAAAAAAAAACTATAAATAAATAAATAATCACCCAGCAACATAGAAGATTGTTCTTGAAAATGAAATGTCAAATATCTGGTTCATTGCTTCGCACTCAATAGAAAACAATTAAAATAAAATTTGATTAAATATATAATAACATCGAAAGAAGAAAACATGTTCTAAAATAGAGTGCTAATAAGTTTACTTGAACAGAAAACTATCAAGAATTGGCAAAATATTGCGAAAAAAAAATTCGCAACACTTTAATCTAATACAACTGAATCTATGTTTTTTCTATTATAACGTGTACGCGATATTAACGAATCAGGCGTACGATTGGTTAGAGTTTGTACAAAAAGCTAAGTTCTTTGACAGATTTGTGACTGCTAGACACAATAATTTTGAAAGCACGGCATTTCAACAGACAGAAACGCTGAATTTTGTATTCAAAATCTATCAATGCACCTTGAAAGATGAACATTGGAACGTATGTATTGGTCCTAGGCTCACCACAGCTAGATAAATTGCAATCAAAATTAGTGGACTGAACTTGCTTGACCCCAGTATAGTATCCTCTGAAGACGACATTAAAAAATTGTATTTAATCAGGATAAATTATTTTTTGATCTTCCTCGTACTACGTTACGGTAGAATGTTCTACCTCATAATAGTTCGCTTTAAAAAACGTAATATCAAAACGCAATACAATGAAACAACTTGTAAAGTTGATAGGGACGATACTCCAACTAGAATGACTGCAGAGAAATTTTTTGCTGAAATATGAAATGTCCCTATGGTATGTCCCTAAAATGATACTGTGTATATGGTGGTGTGATTGGAAGGAAATTGTTTATAAGAACCTGTTACAACCTGGTAAGTGATTGATTTTAATCTCTACTGTCAACAATTAATGGGATTAAAGTAGGCTACTCACATAAAACGACCAATATGATCAACAAAAAATGGACCGCCAGTTTTTATGTTTTAAATGGAGTATACATTTAGTTAGATTTAATTTCGATCCCTCACAAGAGTGTAAATCCTTAAAGTATCGCTTAAAGGCTCTCAAAGTACAGTGTGTGAAGCATGAATTAAGATTTAAATACCAACACGACGCAACCATTCATCTTCCCTTGCCATTACAGCAGCATACAAACAGTTTTGTATGTACATATACAATAACTTTAAAATTTGCCAAACATAAAATATATATTATTTATACCGTAATTATCATGACTTTTTCATGTTTCTTTTTATATCGGAAATTAAAAAGAATTTTTTAATAAGATTATTATAATAATAAAAAACCCACAGGTGTATACGAAAACAAGGCAAGTGAATTAAACAAAAAAAATGAATAGTAACGATGAATGATGAAGTTGAATAAAATAGTTGAATGATAACTTTCACATTCTTAATATACAGGACACAAAAGGCAACAACAAAAAAATAAAAAAACGCTTTAGAATAAAAGGTCAGCCGCATAAAATATTCAATTGTAAAACATAACAAGGCAACACCAACAAATAAAAACATGTATATCCATATTCAATGTACCGTTATCAAGTTTGTATATGTACATACATCATTTATATTGCTATTACATATGTGAGATAATTATTACAGATGCTAAAGAACAAAAAATAGAAGAAAACAGAAAAAACTAAGCTTAAATTTTATATACAATAATAAATAAACGCGGCTTACTAAGGAATTTCAACAAAATATACTTGAAGACAAAAAGAAAGTAACTTGTAAGCAAAACAACAAACAAACAGACAAAAAAAAAAGTCCTGCAGATGAACATCATCACAGCCAAACATCTAAGCATTCACTTAGTCGCACGCAGTCAATTGGACTAAAAATAACAAGCTAACATAAGAAGGGTACAGAAGTGTACGACAAGATCAAAAACAATATAAAAAATTTGCTACAATGACGGTAATGGAAGTTGAAACAAGTTTAAAAACCACACTCACCTCATCACACCATACAAAACAAACACAGATCCCAGAGATTACTATTTACAAGAAAATCATTTGTAGCTGGATTTTAAAGGGTTATTATGTATATGATATGTGTTATGATGCTTCAGAGAACGTACATGTTTTGGTGTCCATTGGGAGGGCGAATAAGAAATGTGTTGGTAAACTGTTTGCTTTGGGCTCGTGAAATTGAAAATTAAAAAGAAAACAACCAACTCATTTAATATGCTGAATAAATGTAGGTTCGATCTCTTCGTTTAATAAAAACTATAAACAAACATAACACAAACATATACATATAAACATATAAAAAAATGAAAAACTAATAAATACAGTAAAAGATCATGAACACTGAAGCCACTAAGCGTTTTTAAAACTTAATTTTAGCAGTTTTAGTTACAACGAATAAAAACCAATAATGGGTAATTTCTTAACTGTTCCCCGCGCGACAAAACCGGCAGTCACCGTCAGTGATTTCCAACTTTAACAACTTTTTCCAGCAAGGGGCACATCTGTACCTAAGACATTACTTCGCGTGTTCACATAAAAATAATCTAGAGAGGTTTAACATCGCCATAACCTTTAGCGTCATTGGATTGCAATCAAAAGGTGGAGATTGTAACTCATTAAACTCGCCTCTGATAGGTTTTCGATTATGCGGCGAGGATTATATGACATCATCTTGTCAACAAATTCTCATTCTTGCAAATAAGCTATAGGCTCAAATTTAGAACTGCCTCTGGCTGTATTTCATTTCATATTCAAACATTCGGCAGCAAAGTAAACATTGACTTTATTCACCTACTTCAGAGAAGCACCGCTGAGTCTTCACATTCTTATCGTATTTAAGATTATTCCAACAAATGATCCGGTACTCCAAGATTTTGGAGGTTAGATCGCATGATGTACTTCTCGGAACACTATACTAGAAGGGCACGACATGGGGTAAATAATCCTACGTATAATCCAACGTATATGGCAATCGGATTAGGGATCCGATTATTATGCTGTTACCTTCCTCATCGAAACTCCATGGAAGGGCCTAGAGAGAGCACTAAACAATGCACTAAGGACCAGGACTAGGTGCGTGAAAATAATTAGTGCGGACGTGCCAGTGAAGTCACATGATGTAACTGGCATGCTTTCATCCCCAACACACCAACAGTCGCATTATGCAGAACAGTTCTTCTTTATGGCACATGCAAAAGGACAAGAAGATTAGATTTCTATTGAATATCAATGACTTAATGCCCTCCATTTTGGTACGAAAAGTACATCATCTTGCCATGGAAAGAGCCCTTACAGTTTAAAAAGAGCTCTAATAGACCATTGTGATATTAGGCATGATTGTAATATCAGGCCTGATGGACTAAAGTCCGATTTTCTAGCAAGGAGAACACAAAACGATACAACTCTTCAATTTTTGCCTAATTCTTACGGATTTCTAAACAAGACCAATTTTTATTGAGTTATACTCTCTATCCGAGTGTGTAATAAAGAAAGTCTAGTTAGACTAAGAAAATCGCGGCTAAAGATTACCCTAGACAATGAATTCTCTCCATAAAGATACCAACATAAGGAAATTGACGCCATAGTTAAGAACAAGAATATTTACAGGAAAATCATAGTCTTTATTAGTAAATGGAAGTGTTTTTGATGAACTATGAATAAAAATAATATTATTGTATATGGGACGTTATACTTGTCCAACGAATTTCACTACTGGACAAGGCAAAAAAAATGCAATAAGAATTTTAAAAAATTACAATGCTTTCCAATCGGCAACATTCTAATAATGTGTACTTCAAGTGTTAATTGCTATTGGCAGATAAAAATGTGTAGGATTTTTTTTTGCGTAGGCTTTTCTAAATATGTGCGTAATGAAAAATTTCAAATACAATTTCTTTTTAATTTTATGAGATTTTTATAAATACTCTCTACATACGCACATAGTACATTGTGTTATGTGTTGATTTTTTTTATTTTCTTTTTTTTTTTTTTTTTTGTTCATTTGAAACATTTTGACTTATTAATTAAAGGCCAGCCAGTTAGCCAGTCAGTCTGTCAGTGAGTTCGTCGATTAATTTCAAATCATAGCATAGTCGTGTCGTATATAGATATTTAAGTCATCATATTGGGTGACGGAATAACATATTTAACCTTGTATTCGTTTTTGACATGTTATCAATCACTTTCGTACACGAGAAGCTTTAGTCTGTGATTAGAAATGTTAGAAAAATCAAAAAGCTTTAGATTTTACTTACCTTTTTCATTGGGATAAACATTTAATTGTTCGTCATCGCGGGCGACTTGCGTTATTATAGATGTTGCATCCATTTAAGCATAAATTGATGTACAAAAATTAATTTAAAAAGGAAAAACACAAAAAACAAACTCGATCGTCGAGAGAGTTTCCAAAAGTTGAATAACAATTTCAAATTTAATACAAAAATAAAAACTTTTTTTTTCAATATAAGAAGTAGAAATATTTATATTTAAAAAAAAATCTTTCGCCAAGAAAAAAAATTCACTTTAATTCGTATTATGTTTTTAGAATAAAGAAATATATACAATTTAGTTAAAAATATTTGAAAAAAAAAATCAACAATTTTGTAGGCAAAAATCAAATGAAAAGAAAATAAATACTGACTGGTAAACGGTTAAGAAAAACTGTAAGAAAGAAAAACAAATTTTAAAATTGACGATATTGTGTTATTTGTTTCAATATTCCAGACTTCTGCAACTATTTTATCTTTGGAATTTGATATTAGTTATTATGTTAAATGTTATCGAATTTATTTTTTCGAAATACCCCATAAACGCATTATTGTATTCTCTTTTGTACTCCATGTTGGTAAGTATTACTTCCATATATAATATCTTGAGTGTTCTTCCACGATCTTGGGATATTTAGCGTGAAAATTAAATTTTAAATTTCCTTTAACAAATATGATTTTGTTTATTATTTCCTTTTAATAAATAAAAAAAAAACGAAAGTCATTTATGAAATTCGTTAAAATTCCAAATACTATCGATATTTGTAATCAAGAGATTAAAACAGAATGCATAGTTAATGTATAACATTCAGGCTAGACTGTTTGAATAAATCACTGACATGTGGCTTTTATGAATGCATAACGAAATAGAAAGTTTACCAAACGAATGCAGGTTGTTTTTTCATCACTTTTATTTTGTTATTCAGTTCTTTTTTTTCTTCTTATTAATATCGTATTATTTTTAATAAATAGTTTGTGTCTTCTTGTCTTTTGTTCCGTTGGATGATTTTTCCAATTTTTAAGCAAGAAAATTAAGCCAATTTTAAAAAATATTTTTGTTATTATCGTTCGTTATATCTTTTATTGCGTTTTTCTCTTCTCCCTTTCGTTGCTATATTATTATTAATATTTATAACCTTATGTCAGATTATTAGTTGTATGTACATACGTACATAAAGGACTTCTTAAAATGAAGATCGAATTGAGGTTGAAAGAAATTAAATTTAAATTGAATTTTTGAAATGAAATTAAAATCACTTTGACATTGACTTGAAATTGAACTTTACTGCAATTGTTTAATAATTATCTGAACTTTGGAAATGTGGAAGCCGCCGTGGTCTAGTAGGTAGTTGGCTTATTAGACGGAAGGCCAGGGTTCAAATCCCCGGTCAGACATCAAAACGAAATATGAAAAAATCATATCCTCATAGTCCTCTCAGCAGATTTCTGGCAAAAACTCTGAGAGTAAATAAAATTGCCATGAAAAGTTTCTCAAAAAAAATCTGTCGTTCGGAGTCGACATTAAACTGTAGGTCCCGCCACTCATGTATGAAATTAACACACACAACATAAGTGGTGTGAGAAGCTAGGCCGTAATTCTGACTGAAGGGTTGTAATGGCCAATTATGTATGTATGTTGGAAATGTGTTTTTATTTTCAAGAATCCAAAACATTTTGATCTTCAAGCCAATTTATTTCTTTAGCCTTAAATAAGCATTTATTTGACAACTTCAATGTAAACGATTATTTCGGGTATACTTTGTCATTCAAACGTATGTGGCAATAAAATAACAACAAAAACAGTTCAGTCTATGTATATGAATGTTGAATTTGTTGTAGAACAGATTAAAGTACGTACGAATTACGATAATGAAAGAAATTCGTTTTTAACCTTTTGTTACTTTAACTTGGGGGGATTTTTTTTGTGTTGTCAGTTTTGAAAATGAATCATTATTGTTACGAATGACGTCATATGTAGCCTGATGTTAAACACTCCAGGCACTCCATAACAGTATGTGTACGATGAGTGTCTTTTTTTCTTTTTCATTCAACCTCAACATTTGCTGTACCAGCGTACGTATTATGCAATACTAAGTTTATTTCATTTAATTTTCCGTTGAAGTGTTTTAATTTCGTTTTTATTTTTTTTGTTTTTTTTTTTGTTTCTTGTTGACTTTCATTGATTTTGTAATCGTTTGTTGGTTTCTTTTAGATTGTGTCCGCTTTGTGTATTTTCAAGTAAATTAATCATGAAGGCACTTTTAAGACGATCATTCGGTTTAAGTTTTTATTGTTTTATTGTGAGGTGTTAAATTTAAGCTTTTAAGACTTTTTTCATGTGGGAAATGAAAGATTTAAGAAACAAACCTGAAAATGAGCTGTCAGTAGTAGAAAACAAAAACTTTACTGTCATACTGTTAAATTGAAAAAAAAACTCAATTAAACTTAACAAACGGAAACGTTTACGATAAAACAACACTTTTTTAAATTAGATTTACAAAGCTATCTTCACAACATATCTCAATAGACTAGTTGATAAAATCTTAAATTAGGTGTACGAAGGTCGTGGATTCGATCCTCAACAGACACACTGGGTGTTCGTAAGAGTTAATTGATTTGTCTGGTCATTATATAATGAATTATATGAGAAAGAAATTGTGAATCATTGTTATTTAAAATGACATCCTATAAACGACTTTCTATAACTCCTACCACCAACTAAACTTCATATCAGAAAAAAAGATGATGAAGGTTTTACACTGGCCATAAAAATTAAAATAAAAGGTAATAAAACACAGGTTGACACACACTACTTTCATTTCTCTTGTAACTATCTTTCTGGTATTTCAACACAATGCACTGCTTAAATAGGAGACATCTCCCATTTGTTGGACTTATCTTCAGTTTAAACCAATTGACTGATGAATATTACAACTGCTTACAGAATAATATGATTTTCATAATGTTTTCATGTTTTCTAACCAAAGAAAGTTTTTGCCTTTAAAATAGGGAAAAGAAATGTTGTATAAACGTTGCTGTGCAATCCACTGACTAACCTAAACATAGCACAAAATATATTAATTTACGTAGTATGTTCCACATTTATAATGAAAATATTATTAAAACACTTAATTAAATATAAGAATATTTAGTTTCGTTTTTCCAATAAAAGGTAAGCAATATTTATTTTTGTTTCTTTACAATGAAAATAAATTAATTGTCACTTGTATTGTGAAATATTAATGAATGAATATTGTAACAAAAATTACACAACAACAATTATAAATTATAAGAAATATAACATTTCATAAATAGTATATGGAAAGATAAATAAATCTTCGAAAGGAACTTAACATTTTAAAAGATATCTATCAAAATAGAGGTTGTCCTCTTAAATGTGGGATACACTGTACATTTACATTTATGTTTATATTATAAAAAAATCGAAAACACATTTACGCCTTCAAAATTTCAAAATTTTATTGTGTTATTCTAATCATTCGGTGTTCCCTTAATTAGCACTTTTTAAAAAAAATTTCACTTTTCATAAATCAATCATTTTATTATCTTTAAAAATTATTCACTCTTATAAAATGGAAAAATATTTTTTGCTAATGGTTAATACCATAGTTTAATAAATATAAATTTAAAACCAAAAATATGTTTTTTTGAAGGTCATTTTACTACTATGGTAATAGGTCACAATATTTTTTATCTGGCAACTTATCGATATTTCTATGTTGTTTTGTATTCTTCACATAAATTCGTACTTTTTGTTTGCGTAAGTTTTTTTTACCGTACGATATGTGTATATTGTTGTTGTCTGTTTGTTTTGTTTGCTTATTTTCTTTTAGTTTGTTATACTTAAAATTTTCTTTTCGGTGTTGTAAAGTGTCTAACAGTATTCAACAACTTATTTTATTTATTGTTTTAAGCGATATGTTGTATTGCATAACATAATACATCATCAGTCAGGATTATGATGTAGCTTTGCACCACTTAAAGCTTAAAGTCGACTCTAAACGAAATATTTTTGGGAAACCATTTTAATGGCAAATTTTTTTTCTCAGAGTTTTTGCCAGATATCGGCTGAGAGGAAGTCGCCGAAGAAAAATATTGTATATTTTGTTTTGTTGGAGCCTTGAGGTCATTGGCTGTGTATACCTATCCACGTGAATATCTGTTTAAAATATTTAAACGTTTAAGAGTTCTTAAGTTTTAATATTTCTCAGTTTAACATTAAAAATTTGCATAATAATCGTTTATAATTTACTCGAAACAGGAATATTATGAAATTGTTAATAAGATAATGAGAAATACGTATTCTTTTTATTTGAATGTTTACATAAATTAAGATTTCGTCGAAAGATTTCATAGAATAAACATGGTTTTAGAAAATATTTCTATTTTTTCGTTTTAACTTTTTATTGAGAAAGATTTAAGCAATAAACTATATTTTTATAACTTTTTCTTTGAATATAAATAAGAAAAAGAAATAAAATACTAAAGAAACCAAATTATCATAATCATTTTTATATTTTTTTTATATCATTTCAGCATGGCACGTGTAGTTATTTTTATAAATAAATTTGAAAATATGTCGCAAATATTACAAATAAACAGAACTCAAAGAAATTAAACAAACCTAATTAAAAACTGAAGAAAAAAAAACAACAAAATATAAAACAAAATTAAATTTATAATTAAGACAACTTCAACAAAAAAATGCGTCGAAAACCTCAACGAAATTTAAATTTCATAAAAAATCTCAATACA
>QOCX01001234.1:26067-39533 GCA_005959815.1 Sarcophaga bullata | reverse complement strand
GAACTGATTAAAGCCAATTATAAAAGGTACCACAGGTAATGGAGAACCTTGTGATATTCCATTATATAGACCAAAAGTTTTTGATTGTTGGCCTAACTAAATTTACGATTGGTAGGAAAATTTAGATTATTTTTTTGCCAATGTTGTTGAAGGATTATATGGATGTCTACACGGTCAAAAGCTTTTTGAAATCGGTGGATAAAATGTTGACATAGTTTTTGTTTGATAAAGCTCTTGGAACGAAATGCTGTACCTTCTTTTTTCATAAAAGCTACTCAATTAATAGATATGAGATTGTTGGCTTTTAAGACCATATTAGCCTTCTAGATATTATTTTTTCTAGTATTTTACTGATACAAGTTAATAGAGATATGGGTCGGCCAGCACTGAAAGCCGTATGTAAAGCGTCTTTATGTTCAACTATATTAACAGATGGTTCTATTTTGTTAGCATTTCTGTTGGAAGATTGTAAATAAGATTGCGGACATCTGATTTATGTTTATGAAAATTGGAGAGAAATTAGAGTCTTCTGACAGTATAGACCAATGTTTGGCGAAACAATTGCCGATATCAGCCGGAGAAGAAAGCATATTTGGTCCCGATTTAAGATATTTGGTAGAGTGTGTACTTAAACCACCTGTAAGAAGCTTTATATCATTCCAAATACGTTTAGGTGAAGACGAAGGGTTGATGTTAGATGTAAACTTTTGCATGCAAGTGGCTTTACTAAGTTTAACGGCCCTTCTAAACATAGCATTATACTTTTTGTAGAGTATGAGGTTATTATTATTTATTTAAAAATATGAAATTGGTCTTGTTTGAGTTTTTTTAAAATTTCTAAATCACGATTTGGTATTAGTTTGGGGAATGCTGACATTTGCTACTGCTTTGATACCATTAGTAATTAAAGCTCCTTGATGATTAACATTCATAGCTTTATTTATTTTTGGTAGGTTTTCTTTGCAAAAACTTTGATATAAAGACCAGTTTGCAGAATCAATTTTGTACTTAGGCTTCCTAGAATAAGAATGGATGTTAAAGCTCTGTAATATATTAATTATAACAGGATAGTGATCACTTCCGTGTAAATCGTTAAAAGTATTCCAAGAATAGAAGGTGACAATTTGTGGAGAACATAAAGAAATCTCAACATGTGTAAATGTGTTATGAGTGGATAGATGTGTAGGTTTGCCATAATTGAGAATTATAAGACCTTCACTTAACATTAAATTTTCCAAAATTTTACCACGAGAGTTAGTAATACTTGAACCCCAGACTCCAAGCGTTAAGATCGCCAGTAAAGAAAAGAGGGGATTGATTTTGTTTAAAATATGTTTTAGATTATATGGAAGGATAGGTTGCTGTGGTGTGATATATGTGCTAATCAAATTAAATTTTAGGGTCATATCTACTTCAGTTGCAATGGAAACCGTATTTGGATCCGTGTATAATAATTTATGGGGTATCGATTTTTTTTATTAAAATTGCAATACCTTGTTTAGCAGTATTGTTACTGCATAAATTATGAAAAAATCCATTGTATTGTTTAGTGTGTATTGTACTATTGTTGTTGGTATATGGTATATGCGTTTCTCGGATAGATAAAATGTCTGAATGATGATCTTTAACTATTAGTTGTAGTTAGTGATAATTATTAACTAAGCCATTAATATTCCACTGAATAATTTTAAAATTCATTTTTATGGTAGAGGATTAATTATTCGTCGTCTACAGGCATTATTTCTTTTAGTTCTATATAAAAATTATTGATTGCTGTTGTTATTGTTGTCTTAGTCAAACCGAATTTTTTGCTTTGTTTTATGTTGTGTGTTTCTTTATTTTTTAAATTAGTTGTTGTTGATGTGCTAGCTAAAGATTTGGTCATAGAGCGAGTTGTTATTGTAGACAAAATTTATGAATTTGTTTGTTTTGTTGAATTGTTTTCTTCAATGTTGACTATTGCGGGGCTATTGTAAGAAGAATAGTTGTGTTTGTTAGATTGTTGTTGATATTGTTGTTTAAGATATCAGAATATGTTGTAACTTGTGGTTCACTTACGGTCATGGACATTAAATTAGCACAAAATCCATGTATAGTTTGATTGTGATATTTTTCTAATTTGTATCCTAACTAGGCCAGTTGTTTTGGTCTGCAATGTTGCACGATGACATCTAGCTGTTGTTTAACAAAAAATATTGCAGTTATCGTACATATATTTTGTTTTTATTGCTAATTTGTATCAATAGCTAAATTCGAGCTGGACAGTAAATTAGCACAACATGCCTAAAAGTGGTTTAGGTACAAGTTTTGTTTGAGTATTTTTATTTTTAGGAATATACTCTTTTAATTTTGTGGCATTTAAAGTAATTTTTGGTAAAAATGGGTTGTGGAAAAGTTTGCTCGCCAGATGAGAAGAGCAAAAACGAAAGCCACGTGTCAAGAAACAACCGCAGTCGTTGACCGTGCTATTGCCCGGAAGTTAAAGAAGGAGCCTTTCGTGTCGTCACGCGATATATTGAACGCAATTAACTTCCAATTTAGGTTAAATTGATTGGACAGGCTCAGGCTCAGACGACGTCTTAAGCACGGAAAGCTCTTTGGACACTCTTGCCAGAAAAGGCCACCACTACCAAAAAAAATATAGTCCAGCGTTTAACATTTGCTCGCACCTACAACGTTAAAGACCTCCCAAGGAAAAAAAAATACTTTGAAGTGCTGAAACAAAGGTGAATCGTATGGGACCGGATGGTAGAGTGTTTTTTCATCGGCCAAAATGGCAGGCATTACATCCACGCTACACTTATAGGATCATAAAACACAGTCTAGGCAAAACAATGGCGTGGAAATAATTTTCATGGCACGGTGTAGGTGTAGTTGTGAAAATTAATGCAAAACTAGATCATTATCAGCACTCTAAAGAACAAAATGGAACCATGTACTTTTGAATACATGCCAGTTCCATTCATATTTATGAAAATAAAGGCCACAAACACACGTCTAAACTAGTAAAGGATTGGTTTTATAAAGGGCACATTCGTGGGTTTTTACTGTCCGGCACACAATTCTGACTTATTACGATTGAAAACTCTGAACCGATGTGAAATGTACTAGTGCTCAACAAAAGTACAAAAGCTTGACGATTTCTGGATTGGAATACGGTACGCTTGGTAGTAGAACTTTATCCCGTATGATGCCACGCGGTACTTGAAAATAGAGGCTACTCTACTAAATATTGATCTAATAAACTAAAACATTAATATTTTTACTATTTTATTAAAATATATAATTTTTATTCCAGAATTTTATTTGTGCATTTTTAGTGTCAGCTAAAATCTAGCGTTTAACGTGTTGCAGGTCTTATGAGCAAAATGATTAGGAATTTCGTCATAATTTTTGTTTTTCTTTAAAGAAGAATATGCATTTTAAGTTCTTATGTTTAATTTTTTTTATGGATATACCTGAAATACTATAAAAAATATGATTGTTGTTATTACAAAGTTTTGTGCTAATTTATTATCCATGGCTGTAATTTTATTGACTGATATTTTTCTTTAGCGACTATTGAAGTGCATTTTTCTTTTGTTTTTATTTTCAAAATATCTTTTTGTTGTACGTGAATTTTGCATTCTTTGGAAGAAGAGCGGTGTTAGTCAGAGCAGTTAACGCAAAAAGTCCGCGTGCGGCTGTCAGGGGTATGTGGGGGTAAACCACAGTTTTCACATAATGGGTTGTGTTTGCACCATTTTTTTGTGGGTTAAATAGTGATCGAAAGTTAACAGGAGTACATGGTTTAAAGACACTTTCATCGTGTTTCTTTTGATATTTATAGACATCATTAACACCTTGGAAGCTTAGTTCAGTTATAATCTCTGGAACAACGAAACTGTATTAATTTTTTATTTTCAATGTCATAGCAATACACCCATGATTCGTCACCAGTTATGACCTTTTTGAGCAAATCTAGATCGTCGCTTACGACGTTCAGCATCTGAGCGATATATATGTGACGTTGTTTTTGCTCAAAATTTAGCAATTTTGGAACAATCTTCGCTGCCGCACGTTTCATGCCTAAAACATGCGTAAAAATTGCTTGGCATAAGCCGAAGGATATGGCACATCATCAGCAACCTCTCTAACAGTGATTCGACGATTATCTAAAATCATTTTCTTCACTGCTTCAATGTTTTCATCGGTTGATGACGTGCTCGGGCGACCAAGACAAGAATCGTCATTGACATATTATCGGCCTTCCTTAAACCGGTTATACCATAATTGAACTTGTGTTCTGCTCATAGCAGACTCGCCAAATGCCACAGTCAACATTTCATATGTCCATGCACAATTAATTTCAATTTTTACACAAAACTTAATACAGTTTCTTTGATCCATTTTTTCGAATAGTAAAAAATCGAAGAGCAAACCAAAACACGACTAACCTTATCTATCAAAAACAAACTGACAATCCAAAATGGCTGATATTGCCAACGTATATAACAGACATGTGTACCAACCTAACAGAAAATATGCGAAAATCGAACATACGTAATTCGCGATATTTGAAAATAACGGTTATTTTTGATCACATTTATTTATTTATTAATGAAATTTTTGCCCAAATCCAACAACAACAACAACAAGATGAAAATTTTATATTTAAAGTACACGAAAGTAATATGTACATAGTTATTAACCAAATTTAGTAAATGAATAATTAACTTAATAACAACAAGTGATAGATAAATATACATGTGTATGAAGATAAAAGCAATAAGGGGAATACAAAATAATATAAAAAGAAAAAACAAGTTTGCAAATACATATAAAGAAAAAATCAACGAAAATATTCAAACAAAAATATCCTGAAGCCATTAGCGTTGGTTTGCATTGCTGATGTTGTGGAATAATGTTCCAGAGCCCCTGTAAATAAAACTGCCATTTGGAAAATAAGTACCGATTCCGAGGATCTATAATATTCCTACTACGGTAAAATTACACGAATATTCAAAAGATTATCAAAGGTCACACCGTAAAGTCTCTTAGCTGCCACAGAAATATGTTCATATATTCTCAAATTAAAAACATATCTAGCAATATTATTAAATATAACGTTCAGTTTACATTTGCTGCTGTAAGCAGGAAATCAAATAAGTTTTCGCAATTAAAATTCCTGATTTCAAAGGTATACAAAGTTACGTGGACTAAAGTGCGCGTAACTTAATATACGTCTGCCCTACCTGTGAATTTATGTGATTATTTCACTTCAAATTGGAGTTGAAAATTACTAATAATAAATTCCTCGTCGCATGAACTATCTCAATTTTCTCACCATTCATCGCAACATCCCTAGCAGTTTTGGGTACAACACTTCTTCTATGCGATAAAATACACTTAGATTTCCCGGGGTTCAAACAGAGACCATTAGCAATTGCCCATGAGAAGATCCGTGCAAGTTCTCCATTCAAATAATCAACGGTGCGTGAAATATCGTCCACTCGGCTGCTTAAGCAAAGTTGCACGTAATCTGCATATAAGTGGATTTTGCAATTTATAATATATTTGGGTAAATCAGTCACAGTCCTTAGGTCACCTGGAGTGATTGTGGATGACGATTTCCCACGGACTTTACCAGTTAGACCATTTTTCACAAATATGGCAACTCCGCCTTCACGACTCTCCCTATCATTTCGGAGAATCTGATATCCATCCGGGGTTATAAGACTGTCAGGGGTCGAGTTCGAAAGCCAGTTCCCAGAAACACACACAATGTCCTCTCCCGAATTTTCAAAACAAATCTAAACTCATCCAACTTATTGTTCAGACTTTGGGCATTAATATGCAAGATAGTAAGTCCCGTCATGTATCTCGCCAATATTCTAACCATATTCCTGTCATATCCCTCAAAACATCGGCAAAAATCATAAAGTAAATATAAACCTGCAACGGGATAAGCACAACGCTAATAGATTTATGGAAAAGTAAAAATACAAGGGAAAAAAGGATCGAGTAAAAATAATATTGTTACGTTTTTACCTTTTAAAAACGTTTGAAATATGATGTCGTAGATTGCAAATAAAAATAAAAATAAATTTGTGTTTAAATTCAATTAAATCCTTTATTAATCACACAATTTTGTGTGCTACACAACTGATTCTACCAAAAACAATTGCTTATTTGTTATTACTTTGCTTATGCCCTTTCCGATAAACAATAACAATTATTACACAATTGTTCTGTAGATCTTTGTAACGGAGATCTTCGCCTTCTCAAAATCACCACAAATGTAAACAACGATGTTTACATTTATTATTTATTTATGCTTTCATCTTTATTGTTTTTGTATCTTGCTTACGTTCGTCCTTACAGCGTTGTTGTTGCTTTTCGTTTACTTGCTTATTCCTTTTTTTCGTTATACTGATGTTGTTGTTTTATTTTCGTTAATGAAGTAAACAAGTACGTTGTTTTGTTTTAGTAGCTTTTGTTTAACATTTTAACGTTAAACGATGCTGCACCATTTTCATTTTCGTAACAATAACTTCTGTCCCAAATAACGGGAAACTTGCCCACTTGTAGAGTGACAGCTACACGACTTATGTGGTTCCATTAATGTCTCTTTGAGAATTCGTGGTGGTCCGCCATTAAAAATGTGTGCAGCGGTCTTCGTGTATTTCACCTCTAAGGCATCTAGAGTAAGTATCAAATTTATCCACTGATTCTTTTCCTTTATCTTTCAAAAGGTTCGCTGCCAGAAAAATGCTTCCGAAAGACGTGCTATGCGACAACGCAACGAACTTCGAAGGAGCCAGCGACATCCTCAAGCAGCTGCAGCAAGCATTCGACAGGTGTCAACCCGCCCCGAATCTTACGCAGCGTCATCTGGGGTGAATTTTACCTTCATACCACCTCGGGTGTCGCACTTCGGAGGGCTGTGGGAAGCAGCCGTCAAGCAGGCGAAATTCCTGTTTCTGCGCGCAGTGGGCAGCGCATTGCTGACACAAGAAGAGATGAAGACGATGTTCGAAGAAACAGAGGCGGCCCATTGCACCGCAGTCCCCAGACCCGAACTAAGGAGAGGCACTAACTCCAGCTCATCTGCTGATAGGAGAGGGTCAGCGTTCGCTGCCGCTCGAATCCGTAGACGAACCCAAATTATGGAAGCATTGGCAACTATTTTGCGGACTTTCTGGCAGGCTTGGTTTCGAGACAATGTCCTGGATCTACAAGGCAAAAACAAATGGACCAACGAATCGCCCAACCTGAAGCTAGATCAGGTCGTAATTGTCTACGAGGACAATTTACCGCCGCAACATTAACTGACCCGGAGAGTCGTCAAGGCGTTTATAAGCGCCCAATACAAAAACTGGCTCCTTTGCCCTTTGATTGAAGACTTCCAGTCCTTCAAAGAGGGCGGAATGTTGGGCCATCATCATCATCATTATCATCACTTTTATTTTATTCCTATTAATTTGTTTTATTATTATTACTTATTTATGTATATGTACCCCCTATTACTAATAATATTAATGTTAAGTTCAAGTTACTGTTAGCATTAAGTACACGAGATATGAACTACACAGTAAGAATTAAGTATATAGAATATGTTAGATTTGTGTAAAAATTAGAATAAAGAAATCAGTTGAATATCACAAACTATCCACTGTTCTTCAATTCGAAACAGTTTGGTTTTATATATTATTTTCACAGTGTCCGGTTAAAATTATACATTATTTAATTATTTACAAGTCCTTAGAAAATATTAAGGGTAAATACCCTTTTTCGAATACTGATTTTGTTGCTATATTGTTGTTTATTAGTTAAACATATAAACAAGTCCGCTGTTTTTGGTTTTGAAGCTTTTGTTTATCATCTTAATGTTAAACGAAACCATTTCCATTTTCGTAACATTGCCGCCTCCTTAAGTCTGTTCGTCCCGAATAGGCACATTATTTCTCCACCCATATTTCGCCAGTCGCTTTATGTGGCCAGCGTTGGGTTGTAAAGTAGAACCAGTTTCCCTTCATAGAAGCCCTTCGTATTTGCTGCACGATCATATCAGGCTTTCATTCTATCGCTGACCATTCTTATATGTGTGCACACAAATTCATGAAGTTTAGACTTTGAGAGATGTGGCATCCCTCTCTGTGGCGGGCTTAACAACAAACTCTAAGTCACCAGGCAGTTTTATCTCAGTCACAAAAGTAGCCTTGGCTGGTGATCTAGGTGTTCCATTATGGACCGCCGATCGGTATGCCAGTAGAAACTACGGAATGTGTTCGTTCCAATTCTTCTGCTGCTCGCTCACTACTTTTCGCAAGTATTCTTCCAGGGTTCGATTAAACCGTCCTACCATTCTGTCGGACTGTGGGTGGAACGGCGTCGTTCGAGTCTTCTTAATACCGCTTGCCTTACACATTGCATACAGCTGAATTTCTGCCTAGCTCGAAATGTAGCTCGATTGGCCACCCGTAACATTTACTACTGTGTTCGCCTCTTGATAGGGTATGGCATACACTTCCGGCATTTGCTGAAATAATCCATTTACGACGAGAACACATCGGTTTCCGTCATTGCTGACAGGAAAAGTTCCTGCTAAGTCCATCGCTATCCCGATGTTATATTGTTGCAGCTGACTTCGACTTCTTCTTACGGGACCTTTAGCTGCAATACACTGGTTACAGTTCGCTATCCAATCGGCCACTGCTTGCTGACATCCAACTCAATAAAATCGTTGTTTTAGTCTTTCCAACGTCTTTGTCACTCTAAGATGTCCTCCGCTAGCTACATTATGGAATTCATTTAAGATTTCATTTATTTTGGACGAAGACAATCTTAGTGTGGAATGATCAGTTAGCAGAAAATGTTGGCCATACAGGTAGTTATGGTAATGTTTCATTCCAGCACTGCAAGTAGCTCACGTCGGATCACACAATAGTTCCGTTCAGGTTAGAACAGTGTCTGACTATAGTAACCTACGCCTTTCTCTGTACTTGGGAAAGTACACCACCAATATCATATCCGCTAGCATCACTGTCCAAAATGCATTTTCCTCCTGGGACTGGATACGCCAAACCTGATGCAGTGCACAATCGGCCGTCTGCTATACATAATGTACTCAAATAACCTACCTTCTCGTATTATTCACTGCGGAATTCAAATGTATGCCCATGATGCTCAACTCTACATTAGCTGTTTTAAAACTGACATCGACAATTGTATATTGAAACTGAACCAGGACCTTGACAGTATATTTAATTGGGCTACTGCAAATGTTCTTTGCTTGAACGCGAACTAATCAAAGGCTATCATAATTGGAAAAGTGAGCCTTTTTCCGAGCCTACTGAAACAATTAGTCGTTGGGGACTCACCCATAGAATTGGTAGAATGTGCCAAGAACTTTCCTGGACTAACCATGTTAATATGATTTGTGGAAAGACGTATGCTATGTTGAGGAAACTCTGTGGGAGACAATCCTTTACGCCGTTAAATATACGTATACTCTTGGCGAAAACATAGCTAATTCCTACTCCCTTGTATGTATGCTAGTTTGGACTCTGTTAGCAAAAATAAACTTAACGTAACTTATAATAACATAGCAATATATATATTTGGATGCATTACATATAGTAGTAGCTCGAATTTTTCCCACAAAATTTCCAATATGTTACTGAAAAACCTTTTCAAATATCGTATGCTGATCTGCCTACACAGCAGATTAGCTCTACGCGATAAAGCAAAGAGCCAATCCTTATTTAATTGTACCCAAGCGTCCAGATCCTGATTTGTAGAACTAACAGAAGCTACAGGGTACACCGCGTAGGGTACAGGAAACAGGTGTTTAAAATATGATATGATACTTGCAATATAATTGGCAATTAAGACAGCCAATTTCAACACACCTGTTTTCTTTATTCTAGATGCTCTCTTCATTTGCTCAGGCTAACTTAAATCTTAGATTAATAACGAATTTTTCCTTTTTTATAAACTTCTGTATGAAGACGACAACTTACCTGCAACCTATAAACCGATGTTTGGATACAAAGTGACTATCGTAAATACCAGCCATCTATGTGCCTCTGTTGTACTGGATCTAACCACTAAAAATACCAAAAATACAACCTACAAAAATAGAAACAAATTTTAAAGGAATCCACTCACTCCAAACTTTTCTATGACTGGCTAGTACGATCTCACAATCTCCTCCCTCTCACATTAACCTTTTCTCCTTCCCTTAAAGGTATAGCAAACACCAAGCCACGACGAGTACCCACACACGAAAGCCTGCCAAGTTTGAATACATACCACGTTTATCATGTATGAGGACGATTATATTGACGGCAGAACAGAAAAAGCCAAGACAACAACCTAAGCTGTTTCTGCCCAACTTAGACTATTTTCTATTTTTGTGAGCAGTTAAAAGCAAATTAGTGATAAAAATTGAACATAAAATAATAATAAATATAAAAAAAATATAAAAACTAAAATTGAATTATAAAGGGTTTATTAACCATATTTTGTATGCGAATTCGTTTGATAAGCCCGTTAACCAAAAATATTTTTTATGAATAGATACATACATATGATTACGACTTAGTTTCTCACACCACTTATGTTGTTGTGTGTTAATTTAGAGTCGATTCCGAACGACAGATGATTGAGAAACTTTTCATGGCTTTACTATCTACTAGACTACGGCGACTATTTTTTACGAAACAATAATAAATTTGTAAACGGAATACTTTCTCGGGATGTGGAGGTTAACGTAATAATATAAAATTTTAGAAAAAATGCCTAGTCCATTATTAAAGCTACATCAATTACTTTTGTATACATACATATGTGAATATGCGCTTTTTATATATGTGATTTTATTTTTACGTAAGTAAAAAATTTGATAGTGACTCCATTGAAAAGTGTTTATAAATTAAATTATTGTTCTGGTTTTTTATCAGCTGTTTGTTTTTCTGTTCGGTTGTTTCAAAGAATGTAAGCAGCCGACATACGGCAGAAAAAAATAGATGTCAGAATTTTTTGTCGAACTGCCGATCTGCTGTCTGTCGTCTATATGTTTATACCTTCACCCCCAGCGTTGCCAGTGATTTAAAAAAAATATTTTCATTTCTGTATAAAACTTTGTTTTTAGCAAGAAAAACTGGTTTTCTACGGAAGTACCAAAATTTTAAAAGAAACTACCGGAGTCCAGTGTCTCTGTTACTTTCCCTGTTGATGTTGATTTGCTAACTTGCCCGGGAGTAAATATTTCTCGTTATTATTATTGAAATTGAAATTTGAAATATGTTGAAAAAACTTGTTTCGTTAGAAAACAAATTCGATGAAAACTTTTTTCATCTCAAAAAAATTTGGAAAAAAGAAAAAGTTGGCAAATGGTAACGCTGATAATCCCTGCATTAGACTTTTTTCCTTAGGTAAATTGAGGGTGGTTTGCTAGATTTAATGTCTGAGTACGTATCGTCAGCTTTATACGCCAGTATAAAAAATCTGTTCTCACGAGCCGATAAAGGTACTATGTTAATTATTCCACGTTTGGTTTAAAATGAGATTTTAATTGGGTTTTTGTGTGTTCTAACTGATGAATTTAATAAGGATTTGCAGTTAGCGGCATTAAAAATTCGAAATTTCTTAAGGAGTTAAAGTACAGTGCGCTATGCTTAAGTAAATTCTCGTTTTAAGGCAGCAAAAATATTTATTTATTTATTTATTTTTTTCTTCACATTGTATCCTTATTCAAATATTATAAATACATATATCCATTTTTCTACCGAGATGCTATCTAAAAAAACTAAAGTGAATATTATTATTATTATCACAGATTCTGCGTGTTATTTACAATATTTAGTTTAAACTTTACTTAAAGGAAAAATAGGAAAACTTTTATATTGTCACGAAAATGTAAATGGTGTAACATTAAAATGTTAAACAAAAGCTACAAAAACAAAACAATGTACTTGTCCAAAGAAAATATAACACACAATTCAGTATAATCCAAGTAAGAAAGAATGCCATGTAACGCTAAAATACAACAACGCTGAAGGACGAACGTAAACAAGTTTCAAAAACAACAAAAAAGAAAGCATGTAAGAAAGTAAACAACATGTTCTGTCAGTCTTGTGTTTGAAGATCTCTGTTAAAAAGATCTATAGAACAATTGTGTAATAATTGTTAATGTTTATCGCAAAGGACGTAAACAAAGAAGTAACAAATAAAGCAATTGTTGTTGTTAGAATCAATTGTGAACAGTAGCACACAAAATTGTGCGATTAATAAAGAATTTACTTAAAATTAAACACAAATTTATTTTTATTTTTACTTGCAATCTACGAGGTCATATTTCAAACGAGCTCATATTTAAAAACGTAACAATATGAAAGGAAGTATAACCAAATTACGCCGGAAATTTATATATATACATAATAAGTGAATTTTTTGAACAAAATGCTGTTATACATATTCTTTTCGATTCGATGATTTTATTTTTAAAGCTAAACTTAAAAAAAATTATTACATTTCCTATCAATTAAAAAGTATAATTTCGTACGGTCTTAAAATATTTGATTTCCAATTAGGTCATAGCCTGTTTCTTTGTGAAGCAACCAAATGAGGTATACCTAAGGTTTCTGGTTAACAAACTTTTAAAAATTTGTTATGTATAATTTGAATTGTTTAAGAAGTGTTTTGGCTGATTTATATCATATCGGCATGCATTCATTAAGGTTTTATATACGCACTTGAAACATTTTATGTTGAATCTCGAACAATGAATTATAATGAGCCACAATACTTTTATTGCTTTAAGGGCCATTATTACAACTTATTTTTTATTATTATAAGTTATGAATAAGGTAGAAGTGAGCGTTAAGCTAAAGGAATGATCATTCTGCCGTTAACTTTTAAAGTAAAGTTAAAGTTAAATTTTCAATATGGCAACTTGTAATATAAGCAAAATGAGCAAATACAACAAAAAAAGGAAGCCCGTCTTTGCCACTGTGTTTAAAAAAATTGTTTAATTCAGCACTTTTATCGACATTGCTCCGGCACTGTCATATTTTGGAAAAAGTTAACTTTATTTTATCATTAGGTTATAATAATGAAACGAAGTGAAAGCTGACTTTAAAGTTCATTTTAGCTAAAGTTTAACTAATCCCAACTTTAACGGGAAGTGGTAATAATGGCCCAAGGAATTTTCTTGTAAAATTCACTTATATGTTTTATAAACATTTAAATAAACATTTCATAAACATTTTTTATAGCATGTTATTACTATAAAAAGAGATAATGGCTTGAATTTTGTTCGTATTATCTTCCATTTGTAGAGATATTTAGCGCAAGCTGGAAAACCATTTCTAATTTTCTTTAATAACGTTTTTATGAGCTTCCTGGATGTTACTAGAGCGGTGTACCTGCATAGTATTCCACATTCATATATTTAAATGGGGTAACGTCGAAAGAAATAT
>QOCX01001234.1:0-13283 GCA_005959815.1 Sarcophaga bullata | reverse complement strand
AATCGTATCAGATGTATTCGAATAATGTAAGTTTTGATCATAACTTTTATTAGTCTTGTCTTTTTGTTTTCAAAACTATACCAATCAATTTATACGAATTTAATGGCTTTGTAATGGTCTTGTAATCATCTAACTGGTAACTACTTTTCTTATATAATCCTTCAGTTAATAGTTTTATCAGAAATTTATTATATATTTTGCTACGAAACTCCTGGTAATTGTCCACATTTGAAGCTACAATTGCAGGTGGTCTTAAATCTATATTTGCCTTATCATTTTAGCAGTGTTTCGAACGTTGTTGCTTTTGTTTGTTGATATAAGTTAACATCTGCATCTGTCCGTTTGATGTTATTTCCAGAGCATTCAGGTAATGCTTCAGCTTTCTTTTTTAGATTGCTCTTTCTTTTTGTCCTTTTGAAGCATCCAGTCCGTTTCCCTGATAAGTACTTTTTCATCCGTTTCGAAAACTATATTTAATTTTGACTTGGGGCGGAGTTCATGTATCTGAATTAACATTCACAGGATTATTTTCTATAATTGTTCCCAGTTTTATATTTTCATCTTGCAATTGTATAGAAACTTGTTCCAATTGTTTGACACGTTGAATTAACTCGCTGTTGCTCTTTCCAACTTTTTAACTTTAGCAATTCTAAAAGTACTTAGACTGTTGCGAGGTGTATCGCCTTTATCTTGATCTGTAGCGTCTATTTCCTATTGAACATCTTATGTTATGGTAAATTAGGTGAAACGATAAATGTTTACTTAGTACATCTAAACGAATGTTTTAAATTACAGTTCACCAGGAACTGTTAACTACCAGCATTTTGATGTAGTAACACAGCTGATATCTGTTTATTAATTGTTGGTTTTATTGTCATATTCTTGCAATTAAGTGCAAATTTTAAATTATTCGAGAAAATTTAAAAAAGTAAATATAAATGTTCACTTTTAAGCTCAAATCGTTTTAACTCCAAGAGTCATCGAAACGCGCACATATTTTTTAGCTTTCAAGTTTGGATGTAAACCGTACTCTCACTGTTTTGCGATGATATCTGAGGAGCACCACAAAAACACGTCCATATATAATTAAGCAAATATATTTTACCTTTAATCAAATAATTATATAAATATAAGAAAATCATTCGATTAAGTGTGCCACCAAACTGATTTAAAAAATATCTGATAAAAGTTTTAAATTGTTTTTGAACGAAATAATAAGTAAAACTTTAACGTTAAAAGAAAAAATACAATTAATAAAAGATTCTGAAGAAAAAAGTAAAAGTGCTAAACGATAAAACATCATTTTCAATTTGATAAAAATCTCAGGAAAGAAGTCTACAGACACCGCTTTGATTGCATGTATTTAAAAAAAATTGCTGGGATGACAGTGGAAGGGAAAATCTAGAGATTGCTAGCTGATTTGCAAAAGGTGCTAAGGAAGATGTTTAGGATTTCTGGAATAACCTCGCTTAGCAGTAAAGTAATTTGGGCTCGCCAATAAGAAATGTGCCATGTGGACTGAGCCAACCTCACTTCACGTTCCTTGCCATGTTGATAATTTTTTTCAGCGAAAAACTGCAAAACTGTCACCAATCAACAAAGAGCAGTCACCGAGGAAGATATTACACTTGGCCCCAGCACTCTCTCCAAAACGTTTAAAACGCATTCAAAAGCATCCTGATTAAGGCGCAATATTTTCATAAGTCACTAAACATTTTTATCGTTGAGCATTAATGCATCCATGATATCGATAAATGTCTTATATATATTATATATTTAAATATTTGTAATTATCATTATATATTAAACTCTTTATTCATATATTTACTCCTAACTCTTTTTTTGCGTTATATATTCCCTATTTACGAAATTATCTATACAGCTATATATGAAATTATCCTTTGTTATTAATTCTTAATTGTTCGTATTATTATTGATATTCCTTTTTGTATTGTAACGGTATACAATGTACAAATTCATTCCATATAGATTGCGATTAAATCGGTTTTTATACGTATAAAATATAACATATAAATGCACTACTTATATTTTTCTCATTGTTAGATGCAACTAGTAACAAGCTCTCCATAGTCATGCAACTGTCGGTTTCAGCATGCTCTTTCTCCTCTGACAAAAGTGCAGTTGGTACAGAATCCATTATTAAATTAAAAAAAACTTTCATTAAGTTGGCTGATGTGCATGAGTAAGTACAATTTCTAATTAAACAAATTTATGTATATATAAAAACAACAATAATTGTATACACGGCATAAAAGAGATCGCATATGATGGGTAATCCCGTTATATACATAAGTCACACATATTTAATTTTCAAGTTTTTAATTAAATGCTGCTTTCTACTATTGTTCTTTTTTCAGAATTTTTTACGCTACTTCTAACAAAGTGAATATTTCTTTAACAAATATTGAATTGAATTTCTCACTACTCGATCGACCTCTTAGAAAATGGCAATCTCTAAAGCTTTTGAAGTTTATAAACATGGTGAAACCTACAACTTTAACTTACGGCTTTGGAAAAGTATTTTTATTTTTATATTAATTTTTTATTTTTTGTATTAATGTCTGATGCGAAGATATTCAACTGATCTATCCTTTAGAATATGCAGCATCTGTGCTAAAAGCATACGCAAATTACGCGGATGTGAGTATTCCTACGACTTAAGAAAAAAACAACGTTAAGAATTCCGCAATATGGTCAGTATCAGGTTTCTAATTTCTCAGCACTTCCAAAACATCGAATAAAACAATTTCTACCGTAAAAAATGTCGTTCCCGATGAAAAATAATCTTCGTACGCACAGGTACTAAAGAGGGCATCTGAGTCCTGTTCGGGTTAAAATAATATTGAAATAATATTGAAAACTTAATTGAAACTAATAAGCAGAACATGTTACATATAATTGACGCAAAACCGAACAATGCTAATACAAATTGTATTAAACGGAAAATGACTTTCTTGAGAATATGTTTCTGGAATGCTAACGGCTTAAGCCAATATAAAAACGAGATAAAACATTTTCTTTATTCGCAGCATAATGATGTACTGCTAGTGTCTGAAACTCATTTTACGCGGAAAAATTTCTTTAAAATTGCAGGTTATTGCACAATACCAAACATCCGAATGGTAGAGCATGAGGAGAATCAGCAATTCTTGGACATAAGGATGTTAAGCACTTTTTAATGCCGGAATATAAAAAGGAACATACCCCAGCCACTTCAATGAAACTGTCTGATAACGGTACATTTTCCTCCTAAATATAACATTCACAAGAAGCATATTTTAAGACCCTTGGAAAGCATACGTTCTGGGGCTCCCGTCTTCTTACTCAAAGGGGAAAATAATGTACGATGCAATATCATCTTGTAAAATGGGAAAACCCACTTACTGTCCCACTGATCCACTTCATGGCATCGTTATCATCGCTGTTTTCAAGAATATTAAACGCGAAAGCATTTCATTACATTCTTCTTTGGATTGCGTTTACATGATAATCCACGCATCCTAAAGAATTCTAATTTGTCTTATAATAATAAAAGCACAAATTGGCGCAGATATTAACTGTACATTAGTTCGCATCTGCCCTTTAATCTATTACTTAAAACAAACATAGAAACTGAACATGCGGTTAACAAAATTACCACAATTATGACCTAAGCAACTAAAGTTTCCACATCTATAGCACATGTGAAGAAGAATTTTAAAATTACTTACCAGGGTTCTAGAATCACTAGTACGAGAAAAGAGAAGATTAAGAAGACTATGGCAAGAATAGCCTTCCCCCAATTTAAAGATCCTACTAAAAGAGTGTCAAACAAAGCTACAAAATGCGCTGAAAGAAAAAAGTCTAATCTCAACCAATATATAAACTTGTGTGCAACTGCAAAGTCGGACTACAGTTTATGAAAAGCATTAAAAAAGGAGAAGACCTACCACATACGAATCTCCTATTCGATTGCAAAATCGAAAATGGGCGGGAAATAGTGAAGAACAAGTTTTGCTAATAATTTGTCTTCATTCCAAATGTTAGAAAATATTACAGTTCAACAGAACAAATTCATCGTATACCAAATTTGATTCGAGATGCTTTCGAAAAAAAAAAACATTATTGTACTCTTAATAGCATTTGACAAGGTCCGCCACGATGGTTTGATATTTTAAATTTTAAATCTATTACCGGCAAACATCCACATGCCCTTCAGAAGTTATTTAGAAAACAGGTATTTTCACACAAAATCAAATTCTATTGTATCTTCACGGAAAAGGATTTCTCCTGGCGTTCCTCATGTAAGCATCCTAGGGCCATTCATGTATTGTTGTTCACCGCAGACATGACAATGAGTTCATTGATTAACACTTCAACATTCGCAGCATTCAAGAGCGCCTATTAAAAGCCGGTACTTGCTTCCGCGCTAGTAACTGTGACCACATAACTTTCGTACTAAAAAGGAAAAACTGTCGTCCATTGAATATTAATTAAGAATTGAGTATTAATTAAGAATTCCGGAACAAAACCACATCAACTACTTCGTTATGCACCTTGATCGTCGTCTTACATGGACTCACCGCATTGCCGCAAAAATAACCCAAATAAAACTAAAATCCGCCCAACTGCACTAGCCTTTTGCACCACGGTCATCTCTGGATTTGAATCTTAAATTGCTCTTGTACAAAGCAGTTATAAAGCCAATATGCGCATATGGTATCCAGTTGTGTGGAACAGTCTCATCATTCAATATAGAAAAATTGTAGAGAAGACAGTCCAAACTTTTAAGAATGATCACGTGTGCTCCATGCTACATCAGAAATAGCAACATCCACAGAGATCTCAATATTCCCACTATTCGGGAAGAAATCATAAAGGCAACCATCTCTTACTTAATAAAACTTGTTAGTCATTCAAACCACCTTACAAGAAATCTGCTGCTGCAAACTATGAATTTGACATAACAATATTTTTCTCCTAATCGTGAACACAAACCGTTGGTTATTGCATTGGGAATACCAATTATATTTTACTTTTAAGATTTTAATACAGATTGTTCATTTCTTGGGAAAGACCCAATATAATAAAACAAATACAAAAAACATTAATGCATACAGATTCATATTATTTATGTATTTATCTTTTAAATAGGTCAAAAATTCAACCCGATTTTTTGAATGATTTTGTGAACATCAATACGTTAGATGATGGCCATTGCACTCTGGGGGATACAATGTTCAAAATGAATTTGGGGAATACACTCAGTGTGACGAAAATTTGGAGTATTATAGCCAATTATCTGATGAAGAACTCTTTAAAGAACTTTGGAATGAAGAATTAGATGAGACTTCAGAGCGAAAATCTTATGTTACAGTTGTTCCTACATATAACGAAGCTTTAAATTCTATTTCAATATTTGAAGTCGAAAGTATGGAAAGAGAAATATTAAATAGTTTTAAAAACACAAGTTTTCAATCAAAAGTTTTTCAAAAATATTATCATTGCGTATGAATTTACATTTTTTGTTGAATATATTTTAAAATTACTATATACATACATACATACATATCGTACTTGATCAACAAGGGGGTATTAAGTCAAAATTTTATTTTAAGCAAGAAATCTACTAACAACATCTAATGCAAATATTTTCAGCGTATTCTGGTTACTCTTTCATCTCGATCTGATACCTTTATTTATTTGTTTATTAGAACAAAATTACCATTATATACTTAATTATTTAGCTGAGTAACTCCGCCCTTATGCTATAAGCACAATAAACGCAAGGGCAATTCTTCAAAAAAAAAAAAAAAAGAATACATGTTGTATATGGAAGCAATTATTTTAAAGGCTATTGCTATTTTACATTTAAGCTAATTTCTATTTTTATTCGCATCAATGAGATAATTACTGTTATCAATATAATAACATATATGAAACAGATGTTTTAAAAAGACGATGTATGAAATATAACGCGAAAGAACGTTTAGTTTAGCTGCTGCTGCCTTAATTATAATTAATACGCGTGCAGTATATATTAAGCCCCGGCTAGCCAAACGTCTACGGAATGTATGTTCGTTTTTAGCAGAAAAGAGCAATGTAAATGCTAAACGAATAGTGATTGTAGCAGCATATATAAATAAGAGTGAAGCAAAGATAGAAATCAATAAAAATATTGTAATCTTCATAGTGCCACAACGTGCATTATTGATTAAAGAGCGAGTTACCCACACGTAACGTAACGTACCGTAACAAACGTTCTCTTTTTAGCATATGGAGAGCAATGTAAACGCTTACCGAAACATAATCTCTCGTTAGCAAAACGGGGCGATCTATATAAAACAAAATTCTCTCACGTTTTTACGTGGCATTTTAATATGAGTGATGTGGCTATTGTATGCAGAGTTGCATTGCGGTACATTCATATTTATATTTATAAAACTTTTAAATTGTTGCATGCATATAATGAAAGTTTTAATTAAAATAATAATAAATAATTTATTTTATAAGAAATAAATATTTATTGTTATGTTTTTATTGAGTTCACAAAACAAATTTTAACAAAATAAATAAATAATATGTATGTATTTCGAGTGACGAAGTGGTACTTTTTGGTACTTCCATATATATTAATTGTATATATTAATGTTTTTAATTGTACATAAAAAATGAGATTTCTTTAATTATTATTGTTATTATTATGACTGTAATGTATAAAAAAAAAACTTTGAAAGAGAATAAATACATAGTTTGTATTTTGAGTGGTAATGTAACGCAAATGCCCTTTTTGTTACATTTCTATTTATACATAAATCTTTTTTATCTTAAAAATTTTTAATTTTTTCTCATAATTCTAATGTTCATAATAATTTTTTTATTATTACTATTCTAACTAAGAGATATCGATTTGCGATTAAATAAAAAAATATTTGAATAGAGCAATATTCGACTGTACTTATATCTAAATTCCCTAAATATTAACTCAGATTAAACCAAAAATGTAACATTCCACAATATTACCAGAATAAAAATAAATATAATAAGACATAATATTTAAATATAACTTCTTCTAATTAAGGCTTAATTGGTACTTTTTTTAAGCTACGTACGTTACTTTACGATTTTACGTTTCTTATGCCTGAGTAACAAGCCTTTATACCTTTTTACTCTCTTTTTTTCATAATAAAGAAAGAGTATTTATTCAACAGGTAATTATCCAAAACAACGAATATTAATATAGCAATATGAAGACAAATTGTTGTTGAAAGAGTTTATGGCAAAAGCAAAGAATGTATAGAAACACTACTGAAATTCATTTGACAATACTGAAAATTAAGTTTCAGTAGTGAAATATGCTCTTACAACACAAAGCATATTTCCGTTACTTCACAGATAAATAAGTGTTGTTGTATACTTTGAATAAAACAGAAAGACACATATCTGTGTACTCGTAAAATAAAGAGCAACAGAGAATAGAACAATTGAGTATTGCATTGAACGAAGAGTAAGCGAACAAAGTGTTTTGTGCACACGTTTAGGAAATGCTTAAACAAATTTACTGCATCGTTAGCGGAACGGAACAATCAGTATAAAACAGAATTCCTTAATGTTTTTACGTGACATGTGTAAATGAGTGATTGGATGGGTATTAGCATGTTGCGTGACATACATAACTGGCCATTACAACCCTTCAATCAGGATTACGGCCTAGCTTCTCACACCACTTATGTTGTGTATCTTAATTTAATACATGAGGGGGCATTTACAGTTTAAGTCGCTCGAAGAAGATCTTAAGAAATTCCATGCATTTTATTTAACATTCAGAGTCTTTGCCCCAGAATTCGAGAGGAGTCGCCGAAAAATTTATTATATAGCCGTTTTCTGAATGTCTGACCGGGGGATTTGAACCGAACCTTTGTCTACTAAGCCCAACACACTTACTCATACTATAATAGTTGAGGGTATTAGGCTCAAATTAAACTTGAAGTTTTAATGTTAAGTTAACGCTGCCAAATATATTTATCCCACGAAATAGAAAACATACCAAATCACTTAACAGCATTACAAACGTGCGACATAATGTACAATATCGGGTGCATTAATTGCAGCGGTATTGCCACTATGCTCGAAACCCAAAAATACCAGCTACTCACCTGTTCTGCAACGTGACTAGATCTAATGACCGAGGTTTAATTATAAGTAAATTTTATTTGTAAAGTTAGTTCTTAAGTGAAGTTTAAATAATAAAGTGTGGCTTTTAGCTAAAAAATATTTTTTTAAACAAATTTAACTCATAATTTGTTAACTCCCAACTGCCGGTCGCGGTCAAAGTAAAGGCCCTCAAGTAGTGCCACGCGAGTTTAAAAAATATAAAAGGACACGAGCAACTTTCGGAAGGAAACCTTAGGGAGTGCTTCTAAAGACCGCAACCGAACCCTAAGTGGATAACTTCAGTAGAAAAAGGCTACTCACCCACAAAGAGTACTAAGTACTCGTCGAAAGGGAGAAATTCAACGCGATGCAGGATGGTCCTGTAGGCTAAATTTATTATTATTTTATTATATTAAATTCTTAATTATATCAAAAATATTTTACATACTATATATTTCTTAATCATATTACGAATTATTGAGCATCTAAATCAATATTGTTATCTTACTAACAAAACAAATTTTCAACTACTTTTTATTTTGCGCATTGCGAAGGCGTACATTCGTAATATTGCATAAAAAATAAGGGAATAAATTTTCAATAAAAAATTTTTAAGTGAAACTTTTGCGTTAAATAAAAAATTTTTAAGTGTTATTTAAAGCAAATATTTAAAAAATCTCTGCAATTCACCACCGTTAAGTGGGACTCTCCAGAGAACTCAGTAAAGTCACCTTTATTTTTTGCAAATACATTCAAATTTTTATTAATCCTATTAACCAACAAATTACAAAATGCCCTAGAACAGCGTACTAAGACCATCGATGTTAGGAAATGCTGGTGCACAGGCACGACCAGGATCTCCTGTACAACCAGAACTAATGACTAGTATTTTGGAGGCAGACGGACAAGATTTATTCAAGGATGTTCTTCATCCAAGACAACAGGTAATGACCGATCAAACAATTGACGAACGTTTCCGTGACAATTTAACAGATATGGACATAGTGCCAGACGTGGTTCGTTCTTTACGAGAATTTAACAGAAATCCAGTGGAATTCAGCAGCTGGAAGAAAAGCGTTGAGATAATTTTAAAAATTTATGAGTCTAGTATTGGTACCTCCAAATACTTCGGCATTCTTAATGTCATTCGGAACAAAATTGTAGCCAGCGCGGACGCCGCGCTAAAATCTTACATACACGCCTTACCATGCATTATGCTGATAAGCGAGAGCTTAGTACCCTCGAATGCCAAACTATTTGTCTTTACAGTTTAGAAAATCAGTACAAGAATTTTATGGTGAAGTATATTCCCACCTAACGCTTATCCTCAACAAAATAGCGTGCATGGAAATAAATGAAGAAACCATGCAAGTCCTCACAAATACGTATCGCGACAAAACGATTGATACCTTTATCAGAGGTCTATCGGGTGATCTTTCAAGACTCATTGGCATGAAGGAGCCTGTCGATCTACCAGAAGCATTACATTTGTGTATTCAGCTCAAAAATCAAAATTACAGAGCAGTATATGCCAACAATCAGTATAGTTCCTCTAAAAAATCCAATCCATCCCCAGCAATATTTCTAACAAAAACCTGCTTTACCTCCAAGAAATTCTCATTATAAAAACCAACCCACAACTTTCCTATTTGCCTCAAACAATTTCATGAATAAAAGAGGTTGGTCTACAATTCCCTCAACAACCCCAATATTTTAACCCTCAAATTTGGTCAAGTAGGCAAATTGATAATCATCCTTCCAGAAACCCTCCACCAAGACCGATGTAACCAAAACCACCTACACCAATGGATATCGATCAATCGCAACAAACAAAGAATGTAAACTATATGAACATACCGAACTTTAAATTTGCAGGAAAACGTCCACCGCTAACACAATCCAATCAGTTCAATAGAAATATTCCCAATTAAATCCAAAGGATTAACTTCATAACGTCAAAACCTGTAGACAACATCTTGCAAGAAACAGAAGCTAGTGAATGCAACAATCAAGAAAAGCAGTCAGGGGACAATTACTATCAGGAATATGCGAGACAAGCATAGGATGAAGGAGGAATTCTGCGATATTCATTTTTTAGATTAACGTACACGTACCTCCACGTTACCTTATTTTCAATGTAAAACTGGTAACGGAGAGTGCTCAAATTCTTGAGAGATACGAATCTACAAAACTTTATCCAACCCTCATTAGCCAAGAACCCTCTACCAAATAATTCCATATTTTACGATAATTCGATCGGCGGCAAAATTAAAATATCCCGTCACATACTTTTAAGTCTTTTCGGAGTTAATGAGAAGCTTAAATTCTTCGTTTTAATCTCTCTCAAAGCGTTTCGTCAATAACTTAGAAGCGAAAACCAAACAGCTAACAAAAGACCAAAAGGAAAAACTTCAGACATTGTGCAAATAATAAACACTTTTTGAGTAACCTAACGAAAAATTTACCTATAAAAATTAAAAGCACAAATTAGGACGACTAATAATAGCCCAATATATTCTAGATGCTACCCATACCCTATGTCTTTGAAATCAGAAGTCGAAAAATAAATCAATAAACTCCTAGAAGATGGAATAATCGGACCATCTCGTTCACCCTATAATTCACCTGTCTGAATAGTGGACAAGAAACCGGATTCCTTGGAAAAGATTATCGATTATCGGTAGCGAATCGACACCAGATACCCGAAATGAATGAAGTTTTTTCCCAATGAGGACACAATAAGTTTTTCTCTGTTGTCGACCTCAAGAGTGGTTTTCACCAAATTCCATTAAGGAATTCGGATATAGAAAAACAGTCCTCTTTATCAACAACGGAAAGTATGAATTCACCAGATTTCCTTTCGGTCTAAAGAACACTCCTTCCATTTTTCAAAGCACATTAGATGATATTCTGCGAGACCATATAGGATACTGCTGCTATGTGTACATAGACGATATAATTATATTCAGCAAATCCGAAGCAGACCATGAAAAAGGTTTATGCAACATTTTTAGTACTCTTGAGCAGGCAAATATGAAGGTACAGTTAGATAAATGTAAGTTTTTCGAAAAAGAAGTAGAGTTTCTTGGATTTATAGTGACGTCAGAAGGAATAAAAAGAAATCCTTCAAAAATTAAAGAAATTCAAGATTTCCCCACTCCACAAAATCTCAAAGAACTAAGGTCATTCTTAGGCCTATCGCCTAAGGTCATTCTTAGGCCTTGCCAAGCCCCTAACGACCTTTTTGAGGGGAATATGGACGTGCCTCCAAAACCAATCGGCTAGAAAACAAATTAGCTGCCAACGCATTTATAAAATCAAAAAAATGCCCTTATTTTTGAAGACGTCATGCTGACTTATCCCAATTTAAACAAGGAATTCGAACTAATAACGGATTCGTCTAATTATGCGATAGGTGCTGTCCTACCACAAGAGACTAGACCAATTACGTTTATTTCTAGAATCAAAATCAGAGGAAAATTATGCGGCAAACGAAAAAGAGATGCTTGCCATTATCTGGGCACTGAAATCTCTTCGTAATTATCTTTATGGCTCAGGCAAAATTAAGATTTCTACAGCTCACCAACCATTGACATGCATTAAGCAGTAAAAATAATAACGGTAAGATGAAAATCTGAAGAGCGATCCTTGAGGAATACAACTACGAGTTGAGGTATAAGTCAGGAAAAACAAATGTAGTTGCAGATGGATTATCTACGAAGCCACAATGCATACAAATTAATTCGCTTACACCTACCCAACATAGTGACGAAAGCTCATCCCAAAATTTGATTCCATATACTGATGCACCAATTAATGCCTTTAAAAACCAATTCTTTATAACCACTGCTGAAACTTCATCATATCAGTTCAAAATAGTTTTTCAACATACCACAGACACCTCATTGCCGAACCACGGATGATTTGCTAATTAATCTGCTAAAGCGCTATTTAAATCCTTCAGTCACCAACGCGATAATCACGGAAGATCACATCCATGCCAAGATTCAATCTATATATCCCTTACGCTTTAGCCAATACAAAATACGCTACACTCGGAGGATAGTAAACGACTTGACAATCATAATGGAACACAATAGAGCCCATAGGAGTGCAGGTGAAACAAGGCTAAACTCTTAGAGAATTGCTACTTTCCTCAGATGAATGCAAAAATTAAAAAAATTACTAAACAACGTAAGATTTGCCAGGAAAACAAATATGAAAGGCATCCACCAAATCTAATCTTGAAAGCAACTCCTAACCCAACTTACCCAGGCCACATTGTCCACATCGATATTTATCACACAAATAATAAAATATGCCTCACTGCCATAGACAAGTTTTTGAAATACGCTCAGGTCAAATTAATAAAATCTAGAGCTGCTGATTATATAAATAAACCTCTGCAAGAACTTCTTACAGGCTTTGGTATCCCCGAAATAGTAATTAAAAATGAGAAGTCTCTAAATTCAGCCTCCATCATATTTATGTTAGAGAAACAATGTTCTAGTTCAATTAATGGCCAAGTTGAACGTTTTCACTCCACTTTTACCGAACTACTGCGCTGCACAAAAGCAGAAAATGCTCACAATAGTTTGGAAGAATCATTAAATAGAGCATTAAGCAAATACAACTATTCAATCCACTCAACCACTAATAGAAAACTCATTGAAGCATTTTTTGGCAGGAAGGTTTATACCAACCAATCACTTATTGAAAAAGGCAGGCTCTACAATATTAAAAAATTAATTGAAGAACAGAAAAAACACCTTGCGTTCCATAATAAGAACAGGACGGAGATAAAAACATATCTGACCAACGACGTTATTTTCGTAAAAATAAATAAACGACTAGGAAACAAACTTACAACCCGATTATAAAAAAGAAAATTATTTATTGGGATAACGGAAATACTATTATCACTCGAGTCATATTTTACGACATAAACGAACAGAAGAACTATTTTCATAATAACTTTTTTCACTTTTTTACATTTTTGTAGGACGGAAATTGGATAAACCCTAAAGTTATAAATTTAAAAGATCGGGCAAAATAATGTCCCGAAAGAGTTAAGAAAATTCTTATTAGGAATATAGAAAATGTAATTAATTTAAAGAGAAAAATGTCGG